>APFE030863897.1:0-10042 GCA_000404065.3 Pinus taeda | reverse complement strand
TTGGCTCACTCTACACCCAAGAATCCTTGGAGATGAATAGGAGCTCATACTACATAGTGAATAGCCATATCAGTGGTGCCCTTAAAATAGCACAAAATATGTTTGACCACTTGCTAGTAATTCTCTTAAGGTTCTTACAGATGTTGAGAACAAAAATTGAGATCAAAGGCAATATCTCAATGAGTGTGAATAAGCTAGAGAAGATGTGGTGCTCCTTTTTCCGAATGTTGGCAATAGAAACCATCTCAGTAGCCTAGGTTACAAATTAAAACTAATTGCGGCCATGAGGGGGTTAATTAATTAAAGTGACTGAGAAAAGAGAATATTATAAAGTCACTTTACTAAGAGAAAAGGTGACTCATGGTATTCAGAATCCGGATAGCCATCTGTATAAAGAAAAACAAGAGCTCATTCATGGGATATGATTGGATATTTAGTGAATTGTTTTACTGTGGGCTCTTGGAGCTTGGCATGAGGGTTTGTAACCCTGAGCATGGATCTTCTTTCGTGTTGCAGCGATACACCCTAGTTGATCAAGGTTAGTTTCGGTGTTGCAATGATACACCCTAGCTAGTTAATTTGAGGAGCCATCTAGGTTCTTCATTTGTGCATATCAAGAGGAATTGATTTGCACAAGTTTGGAACAAACCCAGATTGGTCTTGTAAAATAGATCAAGGATCTTCTATCAATAGCACCGGACAGGAAATCAATCACAAGCATTGAATCACCGTTGAAGATACTATAACAAGAATTTCACCTTTAAAAGAAAAGACTTACCCCAATACTCCTAATTACCCATAAACTGACAGCCATCAAAAGTCCAACACCACTTTTGTTGAAAGCAAGGGACTCCTTAAAAATAATGCCAGCATATCCCAATGCAAATACCAATACCATTGCCAAATCCTGATTGGCAGCTACCCAAGAATGATTGATAGCCACTGCTCCAGCAGCTACAGAGGCAAAATAGTAAGATCCTTCAATAAATCAGTCCTCTTCTTGTAATTAGCTTCAAAGTCTTGTGAACTGTTTTCATCCACTAAAAATAAAGGATCACCTGCTCCAGGAAAAGAAAGGGCTTCTACAACATGGTTGAAGAACGAAAGTGAAGAGGGAGAGACCTGACATTTGATCTTTCAGTGTCAAGTACTTCTTCCTTTCATCACTGTGAGCATGTCCATCATGAATTCAAGGACACGAAATTCTGATATCCTTTGTGACATGGAAAACAGGATTCCAAACGCTAAGAACGACATCCACTAGTTCTTGTAAATATGGGCAATGAAACAGGATTCTTTTAGATATTTGAGCAAGACTAAAACCTCTATAGAAGGGACTACATAAATCTGTGTGAATTCATTCAACAAGACAGAAAGGTCATTTGCTTGGACTAGTGGAAAGAACAGCAATTTGTTTTTGTTGAGATCTTAACGCACAATACAAATGTCAGACGTGAAACAATATTGACATTTATAAGTTGTTTGAGTGCTGACCTTAGTCCCAGTGGTACATAACACACATTGACTTCATCACTGTGTCCTAAATCTGTGAATTTGGATAGGGTTATCAATGTGTTGTCTGAGATAAGGATCAAACAATTTATTTTAACATTCGATGAATGAGGTTTGAGCTGAAACTGTTACATTTGTGGTGTTTAGCATGACTTTTCTGGAATAGCCTTGGGATATTCTAGTCATTATATAATAGTTCTGAAGGCATGCTACGAGTAACTGTGAGCAGATTATAGAAGAAGGGCACCTATGGAGTTCGTCCTATTGAAACAATAGACCCTGTCCTCAAGTTCGACTGTGTAAATGATGAAATAGTGGAGAAATGCTCCCTTAGTGCTTCCTGATGTATACCAATTAATGAGCATTCAAGTGTTATTTCAAATATGAATCAAATTCGAAACAATGTCAAAATTTTCCAAATTTTCAAGAGAGCAGTGCTGTAAATGGAATTAAAGTTTAGATTCCAGCATACAATGGTCAACCTAGTGCCAAATAAACACATTACTGATGTTTAGTTATGACAGAAGACACCAGCCCCCAAGCACAAGACTATGTATGTAAAACAATGCATCCGCAATAACAATAAAATAGAAGATATATATATTAGTTCCAGAACAAGAAAGTTGACATAACAATGATGCAATACACCCCAAAGTTTGATCATACATATGGTAACAATTGAGTAGACATTGTCTTAGTGTCCCAATAAAATACCAATCTTTGATGAGAATAATTGACATTTGAAACTGCACGTCAGGGGTAGCCCGAGTAGTTGGGACTAATGGTGTTAATGCCGCCCACCTCAGTTCGAAGCCTAGCTAAACTGCCCAGTATGATTTGCAGGCTATTATATCAGGCCAAGGGGTTATAGTGGCAGCAGTACAATACAATCTCTGGGTGGCATGGATGATAGTGTGTTCTAGATACCAATATCTCCTTGTGCATGTATAATAAAAGGGAAATTACATTTGAAGCCATCGATGTATCAAACTCAACTACACATGCTTGAAAGTAATCCTTTGAAGATTTTGAGTGATATAAACACAACCATTATGTATTAAGTTGAACCAAGCCTGCTTGAAAGCAGTCCTTCAGTGATTTCAATTGTTATTAACAAAATTTATGTCATCCTAAAGAATGGATGAATAAACTAGAAATTGTTATTCACCATCCAAACAAAACCATTGGTATTGAAGAAAAGGAGATGGGGAAAATTGTAGAAGAGCAGAACGACATTTTCCTGATTTGCCACCAAAATTACAGCTAGAATATAGAATAGAATTAATTATTTAGTTAGAATTAAAGCCATTGGAATGAACCTTTTCTTCTGGGGAATGTCTGCAACATTCATATATGTGACACAGATGAAAGGATGGACAACCAAGAATTACTTTTGTTTTGGCAGGTTACACCAGTCCTGTATGTTTATCAGCTCAATGAAGAGGGACCTGGTGAGGAAATAGAAGGCGAGGAGGCAATTTCTAGATTTCAAGAATGGCTTCTTCCTGCAAAAGAATTTGATGGACTATGGGAAAGCTTAATTTATGACTCTGGTGTAAAACAACAGTTGCTGAGATACTCTGAAAGTGCTCTTCTTTTCTCTGAGAAAGGGGTAAATCCATGTTTAATCTCATGGAACCGTGTCATTCTCTTGCATGGTCCTCCTGGTACAGGGAAGACCTCTTTGTGCAAAGCATTAGCACAAAAACTTTCAATTCGACTGAATGCAAGATATTCTCAGTCACAATTGGTTGAGATTAATGCCCATTCACTCTTCAGCAAATGGTTTTCTGAGAGTGGTAAATTGGTGACAATGGCAGAGTGATGTTAATACCAGAGTGAGGATGTTATCATGTCAACCTGGGGACTCGCCACAAAGCCAGCACCCAGATTTGCAAAAGTTTTTGGTGTGAATAATGCAGTTAAGAAACCGTTGAACATTACACTCCAAGGCATAAATAGGAAGGGGAAGGTGACCCTTGAAAAAAATAAAAAGAATCAAGGTGCCATCACACCCTAATATGCCAGCAAGAGATCATCCATAATGATCACTAATCTAACTAGACTAGCCCAAATATAACAAGGCAAATTCTTCGTCGTCCAATTATAAATTGATCTTTTGAAGCAAGATGTGTACCCTCCAGCCATTAGACTAGATCTGCAATCATACTAACGCTGAGAACAGCAAAGAAAATGGCAGCAGACCTACTTGCTGGTTTCAATTGGCCAGTTACTCTTGTCTTGTCAGTCCTCTCTCAAATTTTAAAAGATAAATCGAGAACAACTCTGCTCTGCAACGATATCAATGCCTGGTAAGACTTGAGGGAGAGAGGAGAAGCAACTGTTTCCTTCCCCTTCTGAATTCAATGATTCCAATTTGCAAACATAAAAACTGTGGTCTTTACCACAAGTCTATATATTATTGCACCTTTGACTTGAGGGGGGACTTGAACCTTCAATTGAAATGACATTATTGTGGTAGTTTGTAATCAACCAGCATTATTGATACTGGAGAGGCCTAGTCAATCTGAGCAGTGTTCATGACATCACTTTTAAATCAGTATATCTTACATCCTTGGCTAGTGATAGTAAGTTTGTCATATCTAGTGCACTTTCTACATATGATACAATGTCAAAGAAAACATAGAATCCAAATTCTTCTTCGAGCCTTTTTTGTCATTGCACTATATTTTGTCCATAAACAATCATACTTATAGTAGTGCACTACATAACACTAACTTTGCATCTTTTGGTCATCATTTGGTCGTGCTCACACATGTTGTTCATATCATTCTTTCCATATCATATATTAGTGGATGATTTGTACATGACTTCATTCAATGCATATGATTGATGAGGTAGCATTTTCAGTTCACAGCTTCAAAGTGTATTATAATTCATAACTTGATGCAAACTCTTCAGGGATTGTTTAAGCTCTAAGAGAATGATACATACCTCACATGTCAAACTTTAGACATGAATCTCTGGCCTTCCGGACGACAAGAATATTTAGCTGAGGCATAACATATCCATGAGTACCATAAATACATGTACCAGGTCAATCAGGTCGGATTCAATACATTTTATTGTTCTTTTATGTATAGAACCTTTTAAGTTGACATCCATTTGAGTCCTTCAGAAGAATTTTTTTTCAATCACAAATTCTGAGATCAAGATATTAATCCTTATGATAATTCGGGCTCCTCTTCAGTCTTTCAACATTGTGACACCAAAGTTCGGTTATTGTGGATATGATCCTTGAGATCACACTTAGTCTCTATTCGAGATGTGATAGGATCACAAGACTTGTGCCCATGACTTCGTCTTGAGAACAAGGGTATGCTTCGATGATCTCTGCGAGACTTTGATTAAAACATAGGAGGGTAATTTCAGAGAATAATTTGTTTACCTCAACTGACCTTAAATCAAGGGTTCGATCCCTCTGAGATAACTCATCAAAGCTTCCTTAGAAGGTTTTGATCTTTTTCTTGGTTTGAGACATTCGATCAACTGAGGCCCTTGGTATTTAAAATATATGGAGGTCATTTGACCTGATACAAAAAAAAACTTTATCCAGATGATCTCAAATCTTCTTGAGGTAAGCTCCTTCAATGATTTTTAAACCTCTGCAATTTATATTTGAAGGTGAAAGCAACAGAATCAGGTGGAAAGCAGCAGAATCAGGTGGAAAAATCTTGTCAAATAAACAGTTGAGGAGCACAACATTGAGAAATCCTGTTCCAAGATTTGTGCATATTTTCGATGCAAATTATTTACATTGTTCGTATAGCACTTCTTTCAAGTCTAAATTTTCTATTAGATGCCTGAAACAATCTCATGGAGGCAGATGGAGATTGAATGAAACAGACACCGGTGAGATGTTCTACCAAACTATGTTGTAGAAAATGGAAGTAACATGCTTAGAAATACAATTTACACATTCCTTTTTATTTTCATGCAGTTTATGACTTTAGGCGTAGAAGTTTACAAATTAGAGCCATCTAGATGACTATATTATGTCATTATTACAAGCTACTAGTAATTGTCCATTGCATCAAGGACGTCAATTGATTTTAAAAAGGCCTGGATTATGTCAAAATATCATTATATCTAGAAGCCAGAGTTTGTTATGCTATGGTGTTGAATTTGTGTTCATTTCTTAACTGGTTTAAGCCTGGAGAATCAAGTTCCCTTCACAAGTTCATGCTCTTCTACAGGATTCTGGTGTGTACTATCTGAAAGGTTACAAATCCTTTATGGTAAAGTCTAACCCAATTAACATATCATTTCTGTGGAACAGATGCTGTGAAAGATGAATTAAGTTTGTGGTTTCTCAGAACACAGGGCTTCTGGAATGTAATAAAAGATCAATTGGGAAAAACTACACTCAATAAAAGATCTAAAACTAGCAAGGATGATGAAGACCATGAAATGGAATTGGATTTCTTGGTAGAACAGACTGTTGATAAAAGAACCTTGAAGGCAGATCTTTCTGCCGCAGCTATCATTTCAATAGAACAGCTCAGCCGGTAAGTATTGCCTACTGATATGTTGAGCCTTGGATGGTTTATAGTTACCTCTAGTCGTCTTTCAGTATTTGATTGCACTTGGCAAGCATCTTAACAAGTTCAGTACAGAATATTTCCACCATGCCATTGTGATGGTCAACTGGCTAGCTGATTAAATAGAAGTATATATTGCTGGAATGTCATGCTAAAGAATTTCAATCATGAAAAGCTCTGTAACTTTTAATTTTTATTTTTCTAAATTCCTTTGAGGACATTAAATCCTTTTCCGTTGAATGCATATTGTTGGGCTTAGCAACTCCTATGTTCACTCTATTCACTCTTTTGAAGGAATCTAGCATATACTAAATCCCAGTGTTAAAATCAAAGAGCTTTTTAACCCTTTTAATTGTAGTACCCTTGATCATCTACACTGGGTACAATGATCGTCATGTCTCATTCTATTCCAATCAGAACTAGGAGCCTGCATTATATAGATGCCGTGAATCAGTTGCTAATAGCTATGTGGCCACCCTTTTGAACATAGAGAGTGATGGTAATAGCATGTTAGCATGGATGCAGCAACTACTTGTGTGTAATGATTAATTATGGCATTGTTCACATAGTGGATAGTAACTGTCTCTATAGGGAAATCTATATGTTCAGCCAGACTTCACACATTTCATTCTTCAGTGGTTAGCACCATCATCACTATTCCATCAAATAGATAAATATATTTTATTTGACTGCACCCTTCACCATGTAGTGGGCACAAGACAGGGAATCTGAATGCCCTGGAGATATTCATCACAAGGGTAGAAATGTAGGGTTGTGCTCATAGACACAGCTCCACCCTCAATCTAGCTGGAATTTCTATTGCCCACATGTGGTAGATACAAGTATTAGAATAATATTTACAGAAGGAGTAGGCAGGTGTCTAATTATTCATAGTGGGAAACATATACATATAGTTATTTAGCTACCAGTTTCCAAATTCCTCTTGCAAGGTGTCAGTGTGACTAGCATGGACCTCATTATGATCATCCATGCCCATAGCGTATTGTCACTCGACATAATAGTATAATATCATATTAGTTTATGATGATGAAAATATGATTGTACTAATCAAAACCATGACCACCGCATGTATAACTTTGGATCCAAATAAACAAGCACCACCATCATGATCATGTCCATAACCACTGATAGGGATAACAAACCACAAATGTACCAGCTAAACCATGCATCAGGTCTTTTGGTGAAGAAACTAATACTGGTGTTGAAATTGGGAAAGACAGATATTCAATTGTAGTCCAAACTCAGTCACAGTGTTGTATTTCCTTCAAACCCAGTAACTGATTTGCAATTTTTTTAAGTATAAAAACCAGAAATACAAACAACTGGTGCATTGGAAACTTAAATTGCAAATACATTGAGTTTTCTAACTTAGTATGCATAGCGGAAAATAAGTAAATCAGAAAACAAACACATCCAACACATAGAACACAAGATATAACTAGGAAACCCCGACTCCGCAGAAAAAGTGCGAACTTTGTGTCTTTTATTATCTTCAGCGAGAGAGTTTTTTTTTTTCCGCAAATTACAGCAAGGGAAAACTTCCCTTTCTCCACAGGAAAACAACTGATAAGCTCTGAGACAAATCGATCTCTCTTCCACGCACTTGATCTGCCACACGGGGCAGATCTGGCTATCTGCGAACACATGTGAATAGTATGGACGCATAGGCTTTTCTCTCTGCGTTCTTGTGCGAACTAAAGGCTGCGCTAAGGCTGTTTGAGATGAGGCAATTTGGCTTCAAAGAATGGTGATGCTGAGTTCAAATTTTCCGCAGAAGAAAAAAAAAACCCAGAGGTGGTTTCAGCTATGCAATCGGCTTCGAAGGGGGGCTGATTCTGAGATCGAATCCTCTGGAGAACAACAACATCCAGCGGTAGAGTTGGCTATTGAATCGGATTCAAAGAGTACTGATTTTGGGATCGAATCCCCCGGGGAACAGCAACTCCCAGAGGTGGTCTCGGCTATGCAATCGGCTACCAAGAGTCGTGATACTGAGATTAAACCCTCTGCAGAACAACAAGAAGCAGAAGTGATCTTGGCTATGCAATCGGTTTCAAACAGTGGTGATGATGAGATCAAATCCTCCATACAACACCTAGAGGTGATCTCGGCTGTGCAATTAGATCCAAAGAGTGGTGATAGTGAGATTAAACCCTCCTCGGAACAACAACCAGTAAATACCAAGACCTTAATGATCCCTTCGGTGCCCAACAATTAGAGTTATGCCTACTACCCACGAAGCTAGATAAAAAATTGCATGCTGTATGTGATTGATCCATAACCATGGAAAACTAATAATCGATTAAAATTAGTGGATGGAGGATGAGCGATAGAAAACATGCGTTCCGAGCACAGATCCAGCCGCTGTTTGCAAAATATAGTGGCCCTTCGGAATTTGGAGGTCCAGAAGCATCCCATACATAGTGTCCATGGATTGATCATGAATTGGGTAGTCAGGGCATCCGACATCGTGTCAGGAACGGGTACCAGATCCTCCTCCGCCACTTCAGCGTAGTCCTGCCACGCCCCTTCTCCTCTACCGCAGTAATATTTCCAAAAGAGCAGCGGTATCACTCGCTCCCCGACTCTAAATGATGTTACCCCTTCGCCAATCTCATCTACAACGCCTACTCCTTCGTGGACTGCACCCTTGTCTTCGAAACGCTTCAGGGAGCCGTCGCGGATGTAGATGAGATCAATGGGATTCACGACGCTGGCAGTCATCCGCACCACCACGTTGCCTGGCAACGGACGTGGCTTCTCCTTGCTCACAAGAGACAAGGATTCAGCCCGAGAAAAGGGTTTTAAAATAAAAGTCCAAGGAGGGCTTTTGAGCTTAAAATAATTAGAGTATGGAAGAGGAGGTAAAATTAAATTAACAATTTGAGAAGGAAGCCAAAATAAGGGTCCATAGGTCCTAGAGGTTGAACTTGGCTCTGATACCATGTGTAGGAACCCGATTCCTATTAATAGAGCCTTATTCTATTATACACTAACAGATCTTTTATAGTGTTGATTTGCAAGTAATAAAAGAAGCTTTCTGACCTTCTCGCAAAATTTTAAACATTTAACATCTAATCATTTTATCATAACAACATAAATTAAGATGAGCATTCCATTGATATCAACTTAATAAGAGTATTTCATGGAAAAATACCTGCTCCGGCGGTTGATGATGATACCTTTGTTGGATGGCTCCAGCTGACAGCTCCTTCTCACCGACCCAACCGGATTTACCACCCAGCCAACTAGGAACAAATTCCTAGCCCAGGAAACCTCCACAGGTTCCCTAGCCCTCCGTGCCCAAGTCCAACCAGATATAGTGTGTCCTAAAAGAGAATGTGCAAACCATATAACAATATTTTCCTCCTCTCAAACCCAAGAAACCTCCATAGGTTTCCAAGGTCTCCCCAAAATCATAACAAGTCCAAACAATCACAACCAACCGCCACAATCATGAGCAAAACCTCCCCCCAAAAACTCCCCCCCTTCTCTCTTCTTCCTTCCCTTTTTATACCCTCCTTCCCTTCTCCATCTCAACCACCTCTCATTAATGTCATTCACTCCTCACCCATCCCTATGGTTGACTTCTCTTCTCCCAATTAATCTAGGAGTACATTTGGAAATGTGAAATTTAATTACATGAAGAGGGCCATGCCTTCTCCTTAATACATGAAATGAATATATATATATATAATGAGTTGGAGAGGACTATGTCTTCTCCCAAGAAAAGGTGAGGGTACATGGGGGAATGTGAAATTTAATTACATGGAGAGGACCATGCCTTCTCCTTAATAAATGTGAGGGTACATTGGGTAATGTGAAATGAATATATATATTGATAATGAGTTAGGAGAGGACTATGTCTTCTCCCAAGTAAATGTGAGGTTACATGGGGGAATGTGAAATGTAATTACATGGAGAGGACCATGTCTTCTCTTTAATAA
>APFE030863894.1:0-15790 GCA_000404065.3 Pinus taeda | reverse complement strand
TAGCAAATCAAACGGTACACAACATAGCTAGCATTTTTGGTGTCACATATAAAATGGAATGGGAGCACTTTTCTTACTTAGGCATGCGAGTGAGTTTGGGACCTCTGAAGGCGGAGACCTGGAACGAGATCATTGACAAAGTTAAAAGAAAATTTCAGCAATGGGGGACAATCTGGCTCAATCCGGTAGGCAGACTCATTCTCCTAAAATCCGGTATAAATTCTCTTCCTCTTTATCGCTTTGCTCTATATCAGGCTCCCGCCATTTTCCATCATAATCTGGAAATCGCACTTCGCCATTTTCTCTGGCAAGGGGGAAAGAAAGAAAAGAGCAGGTTCAACTTGGTAAACTGGAAAAATTTTATTCAATCTCAAGACAGAGGGGGTCTCGGAATCAGAGCCCCAAAAATTCTCAACTTAACCTTTGGGGTGAAAATGGTTTGGAGGTTAATAACTGGACCCGCAACTTGGTGGAAAAAGGTGTTGGAGACCAAATACCTCAACTTTCCCAGACAAAAACTTCTTGATTCCAACATGCCTAACGGAGAATCTTCCAAAATCTGGTGACTATGCAAGAAAGCCCTTCATATCCTTAAGCAAAACACTTCGAAGGTTCCTGGGGGGGGGGGGGAAGCATCAACTTTGGTTCAGATAAGATCATGGGACTCCCTCCCTTGAATATGAATGAGGAAGTCGCTCAAATCATTAACTATCTCAACAGCAGAGGCCTTCATAATCTGGACCAAATCTCCAACTGGGCTCCTTGCTCCCACACTTGGACGGGTTGGTCCTTTCCAGACATTCCTACAGCTCTAGAAGCCAACCTCAGCTCCCTTAAGAAGCATCTTCATAACAAGGCCCCAATTAAGAAAGATGGAGTGGACAGCTTCCGTTGGGACCCCTCAGGATCTATCTATACTATAAAATCAGGTCATCAATACATCTGCAACAACACCTTCTAGATGCCCCTGTGGAATCATTGGAAAATTGTTTGGCGAACAGAATCCCTTCCAAAGATCAAATTTTTTATATGGCTTCTCCTAAAGGGCAAAATTCTTACAGCAGAGAACTTAATTAAAAGAGGAATCAACGACCCTTCAAGATGCCCCAATTGCTGCAACGCTGAAGAAACAATGCATCATTTATTTGTAGAGTGTCCCTTTGCCAGTGAATGTTGGAGAAAGTTATCCCCTCTTGGCAACCTAACTTGCAATCCTCCGCATAGCATAGCTGAGACAATTTACATCTGGAAAAAAAGCTGCCTTTGGAGAGAAAAAAGGAGCAGTCTGGCGAAAATAGTTTGGGACACTCTCCCTCATACTCTGTTGTGGCGAATCTAGCTAGCAAGAAACAAAAAAATATTTCAAGATAAAACTCCCAATGTTCGAATAACTTGCATTAAAGCCAAAAGCCTGGCCCAGGAAGCAATTGCAATTAATACCATAGGGAAAATCAAAGCAACAGACTTCACAGTGGAGGAACGAACCTTTATCAGCTATATCTTGGAAAGGCAACATCATATCAAAGGCAGCTTCAAGAAGGACACCCTGAACAAAAAGTAGGGCAGACCATGGGAAATTAGACTACAAGAGCAAGATTTTAAAAGTTGGATACAAAGGAACAACTGCAATTCTCTTTTCTTCGATGGGGGCTCCAAATCAAACCCAGGCATAGCTGGAGCAGGGGGTCTAATACTTAATGAAAATGGGGAACATATTCTCAGCTATGAGTGGAGCTTAGGCAAGGTTACAAATAACAGTGTTGAAGCCTTGGCTTTGTACCAAGGCCTCATTCAATTTTGCAGTCTGGGAATTAAAAGAGCTAAGGTATTTGGGGACTCCTCAATCATCATACGATTAATGATCCATCATCAAAACTCGCCCAACACCATGCTGCAGCAAGTCATTTTACGCAATTGGCTCCTACTCCAGAACTTTGAAGAGATTCAATTTTTCCATGTCCTTCGCAATCTAAATAAGGAGGCAGATGAAAGAGCCAACAAAGCATGCGGAATGCAAGTTGGCACCCTTAGATGTAACTCTTCAGAGGTTAATCAACCTATTCCATGAAGGTTAAAACCAACAGCAGCGTCTCGTTCAGCACCATTGATGAAGCGTGCGAGACAGGTAATATTCGGACCGACAAGAGGACGAACCTCTGCATCTCTGTTGCAGAGCATCAAGTTATTATTTCTTCTTCCTGTAACACCGACAGTCTAAACGTCGGCGGCACAAGATCCAGCTGCAGGCTGAATTAGGATTTTTTGCAGATCAGCACTCTCCCTGTGACCTGTCCTTTTCTCATTTGGATTCTCTCCTTGCACTGTGCTATTTTTACCCCTCCCCTCCATCTCCTTAGCACTCAGTCGTTTTCTCCTTCTTTTGAATCTATGTTGAGCTACCACGTCTTCCGAATCAGGAGTCCCTTCTCCCACTACTGCAAAGTACCTGCGTATTCAGTCTTCATTCATTCGGTACCGACGAAGTTGTCTCAGTTGCGCCTTTACCGCCTCGGTCGTCATAAACTCCCCCGGGTATATCTTTCTCGCAGCGTAATTTGCTCTTATATTGACATCCTCTGTTACCTCTTGCTCCTCAGGTTTACTGTCTCGCCTCTCAGCATTTATAGTGTCCCTTATTTCTCCCTGGCTAGCTCTTTTCTTAGTCATTGGCTATCCCTCTTTGACCTTCATCATCGCCTACCTGAGCAGTTGCTCCAGCAACGATTAATCAGCTACGTCATCTGTCATAAAAACGGTCAGGTTCCCCTGCTGCGCTGCAGTTTTTGTTTTCTCTAGACTTAGAAGAGATGCCGAGTATAGCTGTTAGCGTTGAGGCCAACCTGATTTCTAAGCGAGCTCGGGCCAAAGCCGAAAGGAGGATACCTTTTAAGGAAGAACCCTCTACTTTTGAACAAAAATTAGATGCTATCATTAAAGGAATGGATAGACTTGGAGATAGAGTAGAAACAATTGAGAGGAAATCTTCTTGGGATGGCCAACCAAGCAACATTGGAAGAAATCCAAACTTCAGGAAAAATTAAAACTCTA
This sequence comes from Pinus taeda, assembly GCA_000404065.3. NCBI lineage: Eukaryota > Viridiplantae > Streptophyta > Pinopsida > Pinales > Pinaceae > Pinus > Pinus taeda. The sequence goes on along the minus strand of APFE030863894.1, from coordinate 12,742 downwards.
ATACTGGAAAGAATGTGCCTGACCCAAACATTAGGCCCCCATTCCAAGAAAATTATGTTGAAGCCTAAACTTTTGATGAACCACCAGAAGACACTCAAATTAAATTAATGGGCCTCAATAATGAACAACAAGTTTTCTTGACCCAAGAGGACCAAGAAGCTCACACTCTTGAAAAATTCCAAACGTAGTCAGGTGAGTCATTTGATTTTAGAGAGGGATATGATTTAGCTATCTATGAAGCCCACAAGAAATACAATCTGAGAAGTAGAAGAATATATGTCCCCGAAACCAATAAGCAGAAGGATACCAAGTAGCCTAACAAAGCTAAAATCAATAAACCCCTTGTACAAGCCCTTCCTGGAACAGATCCTAACCCAAAAAACCCAATAATTGAAGATGTATTAGACGATCAACAACCTAACAGACAACCTTCCACTTCCATTCCTCCCAAAGGAAATGTGGAAGAACCCCCAACAATTGATTTGCAAGCAACTTCAGCCCATAACACCACTCCTGAAAAAGGAAAAAACACACAAAAGACAACAGAAAAAGAGAATCCCACGGTCCAAAATACAAAAATCCAAACTGAAAAACCTTTTAATCTTTTTTTTTTCCACTAGAAAAATCAGTAACTTTCATTATCAATTAATTTAGAAAGCTACATATAGTAGATGCCATTGGCATTGCTGAAAGTGCATGCAAAAAACCACCTCACAGGGTGCTATCAGGAGCTATAGATCAATCAAAGCTGTCTATCTAGGCTTTCCTACCCTTCTTTTTTTCCACTTTCCGCCAACCTTCATTGTTTGGCGGAGCTGTTACAATAATCATTTGTGCTTCATTTGTGGCAGTCATGAAGTCCTTTTCAGAATCTGTACTTGATGGTGAGTATGCTCGTTTGCTGCCCCCAATTTCCTGTCCGAAGTTCTCATATTGCTGTTGTGGGTAACTTGCATTTGTATCTGTTGCTCCTTCAATCAGATTTCCATTATTCTGTAGATGTTGTGGATAATTTTCTTTGCTGATTTCTGGATTATTCCTTCCATCTTCATCTTCTTGTAGAATGCTCGTGGTTTCTGCTTTCAGTTCCTCTTCAATATCCTCGGCGCTTGTGGCTGTAAATTGCCATCCTTTCTGCTTTGGTGGTTGTCTCCTTCTCCTGTCTTTTTTGTTTTGTGGACATGCACTCTGAAGATGACCTGTTTGTCGGCATATGCGGCAGCGGAAGGCGGTGTTTTCATAATCCAGAGGTTGTGCCCATTGATTCCCATTATGGATTAGTAGTATGTGCTCTGGTAGGCCTTGACTGAGGTCTGCCTCCACACATATCCTGGCGAATGTGTATATATCCCTGGATAGGCGCTCATTGTCTACTTTTATAAAAGTTCCCAGGGTGTTGCCTATTCCTTCCAGAACTTTGTAGTGCCAAAAGTGTATAGGTAGGTTAAACAACTTTACCCAAACTGGCATTTTGGTGACCACCATGCTGTTTGGGTCAAAATCCGGGGACCAAGCTTTCACGAAAAGGCCAGCATTCCCCCAAAACCATGGACCCTCGTTCAAGGCATATTCTTTGTCCTTTATGGTATCAAATTTGACGATAAAGAATCCCTTAGAGCATAGGTGAATATCACAGTTTTCTGTCCATATGGAGTAGATCCATTGTAGAAGAGCTTCCGGTTTGGGCCAAAATCCATTGAACCTGCATATTACTGCTTTTGTTGAATATTCAGCTTGTATTTCATTTACCTCTGGGATGGAGATCGTTAATGCAGGGTTCTGTGCTGTCTGCTCGACAATGTATGCCCCTGGTGCTGTAGCTTGCTGTTCTGGTTTCTTTTGTGGTTTCATCTTCCCTTTGACTGCATCTTTGAAGGATGCTGGTCCTTTTGAACTTGAGCCGGGGCAGCCTCCGCGCAATCTTGAGCTGAGGCAGATGGTAGAGTCCTTTGCTATTCCATATTCCATTAGCTTGTACCCTTCCTGAATTACCTTCCCTGCATAGAGGAGGAGCTGTTTGCATGGTGGGATTCCAGTCTTTTCCTGAATCCTCTGTTTGAGGATTTCTGTTGCCTCCCAATTCCCTATTTCGATGCATATTGTGCTCCCTCCCATAGATCTAATAAAGGGAGAGCTTTTTTTATCTTCAGTCGTCTTTTCCGGGGAGTGTGTTTCCAGATCTGGCCTGTATAAGGGTGGATCTGCTCTACATAGCTCGAGATCTGAAGGCCCATGACCCGATCTGTGCCCAGCAATATTATTCAGAGGATATGGTGCCCTATCAGGTCTCAACGGCGCTTGTTCTATGGGTCCATGGCCCGATCTGAGCATCGCCCTGTTGGTCGATGAGTATGTTATCTGATCTGGGTTCATCTGTAGTTTTTTGGTCATCTGGATGACCAGATCCGCCCGGCTGTTCAAGTCAGGGTTTCGATTGGTAGCGAAACCATCTGCCATACCCTCTTTCGATCCAACGCAGTGTTGAGCTATCAGTTTAGCGACAGCACAAAACAGTTTTTTTGAGACCCAAATCTCTCGAAAAACCGTCAACGCCATCGCCTCCATTCTATACTTGTTGTATTCCGGCAGATTTGATACTTGAAACCAGTCACAGTGAAATGTGGCACCCAGATCCCTCTTAACTGAATCATCCTGAGCCGAGGAGTGGAGGATAAAACCTAGATTCCGTTTGCTTTGTTCCAAATATTGTATCGGCTTTGCCGTAGCGAATCCGGGCCAAATCTGCAGGTGTAGGTTTTGCGCGGCATTCTTCTCTGCCTGGTATCCCCCCGATTCTATGCAGAGTTGTTTAGTTAGGGCAGCGGCGGCGGCTTGACCTTCTGGTGCCCTGATCGTTTGAAGAAACGCCATCGCCCCGCAAGATTCGCCGACTCGTTTCCTTTTCAAGAATGTTAAATAAGTACCAAAACCTTTTAATCTTGAAATTGAAATAGGCAAATTAAAGATAGCCATCCCATTGTTAGAATTGGCTAAACATGATGTCTACAGAGGTCAAATTAGCAGATCACTCCAAATTTCTATGAGAAAAAGATTTGGTAAATGTTTTTGATGATTAACCTGAATTAATTTTTGGACCTGAAGTAAATGGAAAAACAGTAGATGGAGGTGTTCCTCCTTTTTATGTAAGTCTGAACATACATGATAAAATACTTCATAATGCCATGTTTGATTCCAATGCTTCTCATAACTTAATGCCTAAATCTGTAATGGAGAAGTTGGAACTAGATATTACCAGGCCATACAAAGACTTATTCTCTTTTGACTCCAGCCAGGTCAGATGTCTAGGATTGATCAAAGATTTTTCTATTTCATTAGTTCAATACCCTGCCAAAACCATTTTAATGGACATAGTAGTAGTTGATATTCCACCAAAATATGGCATGTTGTTGTCCAGGTCTTGGGGTGCAAAGCTTCAAAGATCATTACAGTTGGACATGTCCTATGCTACTATTTCAGTATTTGGCCAACCAAAGAAATTGTACCAAGAAACTTTAATGAAATATGTGCTAAGTAGCTAGGAGAAACCCCAGAATTTTCCCATCTACTCCATGCACTCTGACATGGACTCCTTCATTCTCTACAATGCTGAAATTGATCCTCCAACTGATGTCAAGGTTTTAGCATTTGAATAAGAAGAAATTATAAACAAAAAGTATAGTGTTCAAATTCAAGAAATTTCTGAGAAAAATGATATATCAAACACTCAAGAGAAGCCAGATGAAACTAAAGAACTATATCCTCCTATCAAGCAGATTACTGAGACTCCTGATACTAACTACGAACATGAAACCCTTTGGTACTTAGAATTTGATGGTTCAGTTAACAAACTAGGAGCAGGAGCTGGAATTTGGATGCATAATCTACAAAATGATCATGCAGAAGGTCATGCTTACAGGTTAAACTTTAAATGCACCAATAATATGGCTGAATATGAGGCCTTGCTGCTAGGACTTAAATTGGTCAAAAGTTTAGGGGCAATCAGGATATCAGTTTTGGGAGACTCTGATTTAGTCATTCAACAGATAAAAGGAAACTTCCTCACAATTGATCTCAGACCGAGAGCTTATAGAGGACCAACAATTGACATCCTCAACACATTTCTTGAAACACAGCTTGCCAAAATTCCAAGGAAACATAATTTGCATGCTCACAGCTTAGCAACATTCGCCAGCACTTGTAAATTATTGTTTGAACCTAATCATCAATTCACAGCTGAGATTAGACACAGGCCAACCATACCTGATAATGTAAAAATTGGCAAGTGTTTGATAATGATATTCAGATCAACAATTTTTTAACTCTAGAGGAAGAGTTTTCTAGCACAAATATAGACATAGATACTGTTAGCATGATTGATCAAAAGGATAAAATAGAAACATACATTTCAGCAGAGAGTGCAAATCAAATGCTTCATCCAACAAAATTTACCAATAAAGAAATGCAAGATCTGAAAGAAATAGATATTGATGAGATCATTAAAGGAGACTCTAAAATTATTGATTTAAAAGATAATCATTTTCCCAAAGGATTGACTCCCTTGGAAGATTTCTTTGATTCTAATGATATCTCAACGAAGCCCAAAATGAAACCTCTAAAAGCATATATTGAAGACTGTAACATAGGAACCGAGGAAAATCCGAAAATGATAAAATTATCCAAAACTTTGCCCCCTGATCAAAAGCTTAAATATGTTGAACTGTTCAAAGAATTCCAGGATGTTTTTTCCTAGAGCTATGAAGATCTCAAATCTTATGACACCTCTGTGATTCAACATACAATACCCCTCAAGGAAAATTAGAAACCATTCAAACAAAAACTCAGAAGAATTAACCTTGTACTACTCCCATTAATTGAAAAAGAAATCAAACGAATGTATGAAGCAGGAATAATTGCTCCTATCAGGTTTTCAGAGTGGGTGTCTAATTTAGTACCCACTAGGAAGAAAACAGCGGAAATCAGGTTGTGTGTTGATTTAAGGAATGTGAATAAAGTTTCTTTGAAAGACAATTACCCCTTGCCCAAGATGGACCACATTTTACAAAGGGTAGTAGGTGCCTCTAGGATTTCACTTTTATATGGATTTTCAGGCTTTAACCAGATTCTAGTCCATCCTGATGACCAAGAAAAAACTGCTTTTACAACACCATGGGGAACTTTCAAATATGTTAAAATTCCATTTGGACTTAAGAATGTAGGGGCAACCTTTCAACGAGCAATGGACATAGATTTTTCCAAAGAAATTCACAATTTTCTAGTTATATATCTGGATGACCTTACTGTGTTTTCTAAATCAGATCGGCAACATCTAGATCATTTGAGACAAGTGTCTTTAAAATGCATAATATATGGTATTTCATTAAACCCCAAGAAATCATTATTTGGTCTAGAAGAAGGCAAATTGTTAGGCCACATCATCTCCAAAGATGGCATCTGAATTGATCCTAATAGAATACAAGCCATTCTACAAGTACCTCACCCCAGAAATGTCAAAGAACTTCAAGCTTTCCTAGGGAAGATCAATTTTTTAAGGAGATTTAAACATAATTTGGCTGAATTAATCAGATTGCTAAACAACATGTTAAAAAATGATTCCAAGGTTAAATGGACAGTGGAAGCCAAACAAGCATTTGAAGAAATTAAAATGGCTTTGACTAGAACACCAATCCTTACAAGTCCAAAGTTTGATAGAGACTTCATGATATTTTCATTGCATCATAACATACCATTGTTGTTGTTTTACTACAAAAAGATGATCAAGGATATGAAAAACATATAGCCTTTTTTAGTAAAGCACTTAGAGATGCACCACTAGAATACCAAATCATGGAAAAACAGGCTTATGCACTTGTGAAAGCTATTAAAGACTTCAGAGTTTATATATTGTACTCCCATGTAATAGCTTATGTACCAAGTGATGTTGTCAAAGACATCCTAACTCAAGAGGGAATTGAAGGCAAACGAGGTAAATGGATAACTAATATATTGGAATATGATATTGAAATAAAACCCACAAAACTTATAAAAGGACAGGGATTGGTTAAACTCATCACTGAAACAAACTTTCAAGCCCTTGATATCAATGAACTGGATAATGAACAGGAGATGGCGACTCCACAGATCAATCAGGCCTTCTTAGAATCACCTTGGTATGCTGATATAACTCATGTATTATTAAACCTGGAAGCTCTTCCAGGGTTATCCAGAACAAAGAAAAGGTTTTTGAAAATGAAAGCTTCAAAATTTTGTATTTTAGATAATGCCTTATTTTGGAAAAATCATGAAGGTATTCTATTAAATTGTTTAATAAAAGATGAATCTGACAAAGTGCTCAAAGAATTTCATGCAGGGGACTGTGGTGGACATCTTTATTGGAAATCAACTGCAGATAAAATTCTAAGAGTTGGATTTTATTGGCCCACTTTGTTCTCTGATGTGAAGAAATTTGTCACTTCTTGCCATAAATGTCAATTTTTTTAAGGCAAGAGGAAACTTTTGCCTCTGCCCTTAAACCAATTTCCACAGAAAAGCCTTTCCAACAATGGGGTTTAGACTTCATTGGAGAGATACATCCTCCCTCTTCTGGCTAGCATAAATGGATCCTCACTACTACAGATTTTTTCACCAAGTGGATAGAAGCCATCCCTACCAGACAAGCCAATGATACAGTGATTATAGGATTCTTAGAAACCAACATATTGTCCCGATTTGGCTGTCCTGAAAATATCATAACTGACAATGTTGCTGCTTTCAAATCCAAGAAAATGATAAGCTTCTGTCACAAATACCATATCACTTTAGGCCATTCTACAACCTATTCCCCTCAAAGTAATGGTCTAGCTGAGTCTTCCAATAAAAGCCTGATCAATATTATTTAGAAATTGTTGGAAGACAACAAGAAAAATTGGCACAAGAAACTTATAAATGCACTATGGGTAGGCAGATTAACTACAAAGAGATCCATTGGAACAAGCCCCTATGAATTGGTTTATGGCATAGAGGTTGTATTTCCTTCATCTTTGGGAGTCCCTGTAATGAAATTATTGCAAGAAGCTCAGGTGGAACCCAATGACATTCAAAGAAGAATAAATCAGACTATCCATTTGCAGCAGACCAGAGAAGAGGTATACCAAAGATCCCAAGTGCTACAAGAAAAACTCAAGAAAATATTTGATAAGAAGTCCAAGGCAGAAGATTTCTACATTGGAGACAAAGTTCTAAAGTGGGATTCCAGGAGGGAAGATAAGGGAAAACATGGGAAGTTTGACTTCTTATGGAAGGGACCTTTTATTATCCAGGTTTTACAAGGGAACAATACTTACTTTTTGAAGAACGTGGATGGCACTGAGACAGAAGAAGGGCCAGTGAATGGTCGGATGCTAAAACACTACTTTGATCCAACTGTCTAATATATTTCTGTTTCAACATGTATATACTATACCGTTGTAATGTTTCTGTTTGGATTGGATAATAACTTGCTGAAGTTGAAGCCCGAAGAGAAGGCCCTAAGCTTCCCAAGTGTAATTATTGTACATATAATAAAGCAACCAGCAAAAGAAGATTTCAAAGCACAGTCAAAGTTATGGAGAAGGCTATCTGACTTGTTGTTCTTGACTTTCCACCAGAGAAAGCCATCCCCAAGTGGAGCCACTGTTATTCTCCTATACCAATAGGTGTCATATTTCATGATTGGCATTGTTGAGCTTTGTAATATGTTCATACCTTCCCTGGTTGCAAAGGTTTTCCATATTGTCAAGAAATCAAAAATTTTAAAAATGTAAAGAGGGTATGCCCTGAAAGAAAAATCAAAGGGCAAAAAGAATAAAATGGTCAAAAAGTGAAAGAAATGAACCCCAAACAAAAGACCAAGAAAGTGTGCAAGTCCAAAATGCCACTACTACTTTATTTTCTACAAAATCTGTTGGTGTGCAACTTGTTGACTTGTGCCACCATTGATGAATGGCCAAACAACTCAATCTTGGCTAGTTCATGTCTGAATTTACTTGTTTTAGAGATAAAGAATAAAATCTGTCCAAATTGTTCAATCTTGGCAGATAAGTAGATAGGTAGAGAAGGAAAGGAGCTCAACTGTTAAATCTGAGCCCTTGGATGTTATAAGTGTAGATGTAGGTGGGATTGCAATGAAAAGAAAAGAAGATGATGAGGGTTTGCCAGTTCAAGTGCACCCAAAGAAAAAAGAAGAAAAATGCTAGGCAAAGTAAGCAGGGTAGGTAGAGGGTGTTGCAGAAATGACATCACAAGTGTGAAGCAGGCATTATACTGAAAACATCTCAAGATCAGGATCACATGACTAACTCCCCTTCATACTTTTCCCAATCATTTACTAATTTCCTCAAAATATTAAGATCGACTCTTAATATTCCTCATAGACTACTCATTCCATCTTATAACCTTTGCCCAAGTAAAATCTCAGTTTACTTAAGAAAATGGAAAAATTCTCCATAAAAAACCCCTTTTTGTTTATCTCTAGCCTAAGTTTCTATGTGAAATTCCCAACATTTAAACTTAGCGCTCGTTTATTAATTCTTTCATATTAACTGTTGACAATTATTATATAAATCCTGCATTATTCCCAATCCTGTATTATGTAAAATACATAAAAATCCCCCAAATACTAATATTTCCACCCCGGTCAAATACGGCCATAGCTACATTGCAGCAGGGATTACAATATTTATCTGAAATTGTTAATAACCTAAATCCTGCGTGCATTATGGAATTAATTAACATCTGGTTAATTAACAACGAATGAACTCCAACCAATGAAATCGTGCCCGATGTAATTAATTTAATGTTTATTAAACTCGGGCCCACTCCTTAACCCTCCGCCATCTCCGACGCCAGTCAGCCGTCAGATCTGGGCCCGCTCATCCAACGGTTCACACTCATATCGCGTCCCCCCTTCCATCCGACCTTTAACTCGCAGGGAACTGGCGATATTACTCTCGTACCCTTGCCACATGTCGCGTTCCCGCTGTGATGGCTACCTCCCTGCCCGAAACCACCCGACCCCAAAAGTGGTGTGGGGGGAAACCGCTTACCACACTTCGCGTCACGACAAAATATCCCATCACTGTGACGTCAGCTGCTCAATAAATGCCAAAAATCCCTGACAAAGCCAAATTTTGTTAAATAGTCGAGAAAATGTCATTTTCACCCACATTCTCTGCTACTGTGCTCCATGAAAATCACGTCCAGTCCGTCACCCAGCCAACAAACCCCAGCATCGTGCTTTGCAGCTCGTCGTGCAACCTGCAAATTACACGGTTCGCTTCCAAAAACAGGTATTTACCCCAATTCACTTCCCGAATCAGTAATTTCGTTTTCTTCTGTGAATTTTACCCAAAAAAGCCAAATTCAAGTAAAATCAGTCTGTAGCTCTCATAAAAAGACCCCCAAGCCTGTTGTTTTGTCCATTATTTCCACAAAAGCCCGAATTCCAGTTTGAAACACAAGAACCAAACATGGAAGCTCCCGCAGCCCTGAACGTCGCGCCTATGAATGCACCTCATAAGGACTTCGATTATTTACCCTTGGCCAACAAAGATTTCCAAATAAAATATTTGTATGGAAATGTGGACCATCTTCAAGCCTTCTGCCAAATCAAGGATAACTATTGGAACAACTCTGACGTTTTTGGGTTATGGGAATCTAACCTTCCTGTTATCTCAAAATCAGATCCTGATAGGCTGCTGGTCAGGTTGACTCTAAGTAACTATTTCAAACCTCTTTATTTGACATCTGGTTCTCTTTCAGTTTGGCTGAGATGGGTGTTCAACGCTCCACGCTGCTCTTGAATGCTGTATCTTCTTCATTGTTCAGGAAAATTAGGAGACTATCCTTGCTTCTCGGCTTTATGGTTTTCAATTCCACATAAGTCAGTCTTTGATTTTTGTTCCTCAAAACATGACGGTGGCCACGTCTATTGATGTGTTGTCCACTGTTTTGAAACATGATTTGATGATGTGTTATCCACTGTCTTTAAAAACAAAAAGGAAAAACGTATTCAAGCTGTCTGAACCGTGCTTCAATCTTCTCATGATATGACAAAATGCAATCTTTGATCCAAACCATTTATTTCCACTTGTCTTTGTTTGATTGGCTGTTGTAACTTTAGATGTTCTCGTTGTATACATCTGTCCTTCAAAATTTTCCCGCTTCTGCTTCAAAACTGCTTGATTTATGTTGAAATCATCACCTTCAGCAGTTTCGTAGCGCGCTACAAAACTGCTGAGTTGTTTTAAAAAAAACATTGTTTTCAACTCGAGACCTTTATTAATCGAGTACTTGGTTGTCAAATCTTCTTTTAGACTTTCCAAAAGCTGAATAGGGATTTAGGTTTCTTCAGAAAGGTAAGATCAAGCAAACTTATCAAAATTTCGAAACAAAATCTTGAAATGTAAACTCATTTAGCAGGTCCTTTAAGCTGGCTTAGCTGTGCCTTCAGATCTTCTATTTGTTTCTTCATAACCTTATTCCCAGCTCTTAGTTGCATATTAATCATCCTGATGTACTTGGCTTCTTTGATTGCTGGCACTGTCCAGGTGTGAAATTGTGTATTACAATCAACCACTTCTACAGCTGCATTTTCTTCCCATAGGGTTTTAATTATGTAATAGTTTGCTTGTATGACTGCATGTCTTCTAGCAACTTTCTTCAATTTGGCAATCTCATGCTTAGCTGATTCCAATTTGCTCTTCAGGTTTGCTATATTGTCTTCTTTGGATGTAATGATTGTTTTGCCTGTGTTCTTCCTTTGCTGGCGTTGTGTCCCTTCCCCTGTTTCCTCTGTTCTTGGTAGTGCTTCCTATACTTGTTGGAATCTCCTTGTCATAGGCCTTCTAGGTTTAAAAACAAATTGTTCAGCTGGCTCATCAAATTTAAGCCTTTTTGAGGCTTTGGCTTTCTTGGTGCTCTCTTGTTCTGACTGTATCAATTCAATTTGAACTGGTAGAGACTGCTCAAAGTCAATAGCCTGTAATAAATCATTTAGACTTCCCTTGGAAACTAGACTCTCTTCAACTGCTACAACTTTACCTTTTTCCTTAGTCACCTGACTTCTTGTTCTTCTCCTTGAGACTACTTCAGATGTGCTTGTTTCAGGTACAGTCTTTTTACCATGAGCTTTTTCCTTAGTTGATTGCTGAGGTGGATCTTGAATGATGAGTGGCTTCACTTGTTTTCTTGCTTGTGAATTTGGAACTCTCTTAGCTCTTGCTTCTGTTTGGAGCTCTGCTATTGTAAAATCTCTTGCAGGTAGAGGACTGAGGCCAGTCTGGCTTTTGAAGCCAGCCATAAAAATGAATGAATTCCAATCTCTGTCTACCCTTTGGAGCTCATCTAAAACCAGTAGTTTAACCAAACCATGATGAAACAAAGAGGTTTCACAATCCTCTTTCCTCAGTTGTACCTTATCACACATCTTACTCAAAATACGAAAAAGATAGAAAGGTAAGTCTATGGAGACCTTCCCTGTGAAATGCAAAAGGAGCTTAAAATGGTATGAGTAAACCTTGTTATACCTTCTTTCGCAAGTTAGATATTTTTGTATGCATGTGAGTAAATGAGCATAATATTCTTTGACATAACTCCTGGGCACTGCCTTACTTAAATCTGCATTTACAAACTCATTCTTTAAGAACTCCTTGCAAGGATTCATGTCAAATTTGAAATTTTTAAACCATTCCTCTTGTCCTCGTGGGATCTCTGTCACAGTAGATATCACCTCTGGCGAGACCTGCAATTCTATCATAGCTACCTTTGAATTCAAGCCTGTGAAGTTAAGCGCAAATTCTTTGGTTACCTGTGCGTGTCCTCCTTGTAAATTTTTTCAAAATTTCCAGCACCCAGCCTTTTTGAATGCTTTCTCCACCTCTTTATTCCTTAGTGTTATATCTAGGCCTTCAGGCTCGGTCCTTAGATATTTTCCGGATCTGTGCTCCTTTTTCTCCATTGATTTTTCCAAATATTTGCAAACAATGACTACCAGCTCTGGTTTGAATTGTGATTCAACTTCTATTTGAATTCAGCCTCGCTTGATTATCTTTGTATTTGAGCTTGAAATCTTGTCGTTTAAATCTCTCAAGTTGCAATCTTGCAGATTTGTCATTCATGCAATATTTACAACCATCATTAAGATTTATGCACGGTGGTCTTTCTTGGAAATGACGATTCGTGGTGGTGATAATGGCAATGAGTGGTGAAATGTGATAAGAGGGGTACATGAACTGACATGAGAAGACACGGCCTGTGACTCACCTAACGGACTTGACATTTCGGGAAAGATTCGCTGCGAAATGTACGAATCCATGATTTCGCAGCGCAGTTAGTTTTAAATTTGAATGATGCGCTGCAAAATTGCCTAATCGGGATTGCGCTGCGAAACTGCTAAACTATAAAAGCGCTGCGAAAACACTTTAATAGTATATATGCGCTGCGAAATTACTAAAAGACTCGGTGACTGACATAAGATGACACGTGGCTATCAAACAGTGGTGGATGGAGGAGAACCAATGGAGGAGAACAAGAATAGACTAGCATTGACCTTTGTCATCGGGCTAGGATGAAAAGTTACATATATCAGTTCTTTTTAGTTCTAAGTGATAACACTTCCTATGTATTTCATTCCCTCAGTTCATGTGTTCCCAGACATCATTCATCAGTGCTATGCCAACTATGACCCTATCAATAGAGCAATCATGTC
>APFE030863893.1:270512-296085 GCA_000404065.3 Pinus taeda | reverse complement strand
CGTAATATCACCAACATCCACCTTCAAAAGTCGCATTTTGGTAGAGATGCACTCATCTCCCATTGCAGGACATTCGGGCTTTCAGAAGACGTATGTTCGCACCAGAAGATCATTTTTCTGGACAGGCATGAAAAATGACATCCTTACATTCGTAACCGAATGCGAGGTCTGTCAACACCACAAAGAGGAAACAGTCAATACACCAGGCACCTTACAACCATTGCCCATTCCGGCATCCATTTGGACCGAAGTTTCTATGGATTTCATTACAGGTCTTCCAAAGTCAGGGAACAAGGCAGTCATCATGGTGGTTGTGGACCGATTGTCGAAGTATGCTCATTTCTGCACTCTCCCCCACCCGTTTACACCCACCTTGTTTGCTCAAACTTTCATGGATCAGATCTTCAAATTGCATGGCATGCCCATTTCTATTGTGTCCGACCGCGACCCGATCTTCACCAGCAATTTTTGGCAGGAACTCTTCAGAATACAAGGCACTCAACTAAAAATCAGTACTTCCTACCATCTGCAAAATGGTCAAACTGAAGCAGTCAACAAATGTCTAGAAACCTACCTTCGGTGTTTTACTTCAGAAAACAACACCTTTGGGTACAGTGGCTACCTCTGGCAGAATGGTGGTATAACACCAACTATCATGCCACCACCAAAATGACTCCATATGAAGCAGTATATGGTCAACTCCCACCTTCACCTACTTCATATCTCAAGGGCTGCTCAAAAGTCCAAGCAATGGATCAACTCCTACAGCACCGCGCAACTATGCTCGCCCATCTTCGACAGAATCTTCACCAAGCTCAGAACCGCATGAAGCAACAGGTAGACCAGCATCGCTCAGAGCGCCAATTTCAAGAAGGGGATCAGGTTTTTTTTATGGCTCCAACCATATAAGCAAACATCACTCAAAGACAAAGGATGTCAGAAACTCTCTCCCAAATTCTACGGACCATATCAAGTACTTCAACGCATTGGAGAAGTGGCCTACAAGTTGGCTTTGCCACCTACTACAAAAATCCATCCAGTTTTTCATGTTTCATGCCTCAAGAAAGTGATTGGGAATAATTGCAGAATTCAGACCAGTCTACCAGAATTGGACGAAGAAGGATCCATTTGGCTTCAACCAGAACAGGTCCTCGACACACAAGTCAAGCAACTGCGTGGGTGCATGATTAAGGAAGTCCTAGTCAAATGGAAAGACACCTCTCCAGAAGATGCAACTTGGAAGCCAGCCACTATTCTGCAACAGTTTCCGCAGCTTCAGCCTTGAGGACAAGGCTAGTCTTAAGGGGGTGGGCATGTTAGGGTCCCACCCTAACCCCCTTATCTATGTAATGGGACCATGTCACAGTCAAGAGTCAATAAAGCCCATATTAATAATTGTAAGTGGTTAATCCGCAATTAATAAAGGAACCACAGTTAGTTGCAAATGGGCCGACGATATTAGTAATAAGCGGTATTGACCCGTGGTATTACTTGTAGGAGTCATATATATAGGATAGTAACTCCCTGCGAGGAGCATCGTGTCTTATTTTTGTAATCGAGCTCTGCTCTATTTGGAGGTTGCCCCCTCGAAGAGGCAAGTGAACATTACTCTCTGAATAATAAAGTCTTCGCTATTCTGTGTTCTGGATATCTTTTCTTCGCATATTCTATGTTATCGGTCTTTTTTCTTCGCATATTCTGTATTTGGGTATCATTTGCAGGTCAAGAAGCATAACAAACTTCTTCATGATGCTTTCTCTTGTTTTGATGAAATTCTTCCCTAATCTTGGTGAGCTCCTTATCTCTTTCTTGTACTTGAATCTTTACAAGTTCAACTTCCTTCCTTGTCTTGTCCTAGTCACCAACTTGTGCTTTCTTCTTAAGTTCCTCATTTTCGTTTTCCAAATTGTTAATCTCTTCTATGGTAGTCATAAGTTTAGTGAGGATATCTTCTTCAAAATATTCTTCATTCCCTTCATCTTCTAGGTCTTCTTTAGCCTAGATGTTATCACTCTTATCTTCAGCTTCCTTGATGGCTCTGGATATCCTTTTTGTTTTCCATCATTTTCTTGACTAGAGATCATTGTCAATGCTCCTTTTGAGTGAATATCATGAAGTTTATCCCATATACCTTTTCTTGACGTACATTTTTAAAAATTGGCCTTCATATAATCAAGTAGCCCATTCAAGATTGCTTTCATTGCTCTTGTATTATTTTCCTTGGATTCTCCATCCAATATGCTATCAGCAATCACTGATTTCTAGACTTCAATGCCTTGAGCCTTTAAGAAATTTCTCATTCTTGCCTCCTAGATATCAAAGTTTCCATTGAACAATGGAGCGTTAAAAAATTGATTGACTTCAATTTCAGTGGTTGAGGGAGACACATCTTTAAGAGGATTGGAGACTTTCTTCCATGGCTTCACCATCTGTGTTCTAATGATCATCCTTCAGGATGTTAGGCTTTGAGTGAAGGTACTGGCTCTGATACCAATTGTTGGAAATATTGAGACGGGGGGTGAATCAATATTTCTTTTCAATTGTTACTTTTCCCAGTTAGATCACTTATATTTAGAACATAAAATGAACAATAGGAATAAATTATTTTATTAATATAATCTTTACAATGAATCAAGTAAAATATAGATAGGGCTCCAACCCTAGATGAAGACACCCAGGCTTCAACCTGGGATATGCTAAGAACCTACTTGGACTTTCCAAGGCACCGACCTTGTCAATTCTGAGGCACCAACCCCAAGGACTCCAATCCTATATCTGCTTCAATCACCGACCTGGTTTCTTGAGGACTCTGATCATCTAGAGCTCCAACCCTATCCTTCAAGGCACCAACCTTATTTGTTCGAGGCTCCAACCTTCTGAGCACCAACCTTTTGGGTTCCAAACCACTGCTATACTTCATCTAGATAGGTTTGATACTAATTCACGACTCACAATGTCTTCTTCACTAAGCCTTGTCAATCCTCAGATTCATCATAGTATTCATGTCATATCATTAATGACAACTTCAATCTCTTTAGAAGATGTCTCCATAGCTCTTCATCATCACCCAAATCAAATATCTCCAAAGTTACTTCATGTGGGCTACAACATCAAGTGTCTCCAAAATGGCTTCAAGAAATCTTCCAAGTGTCTTCAATAGATTTCTCCAAGAGAACTTCAAAAAGTGCTCCAAATCCCTGCTCATACAATCAAGGTTCCAAGGTTCCATGGTAGTCTTGAAGACCCTTCTCCAACAACAAGATTTGTCCACTTCAATTCTTCTTCAATGTTTTCTTTAGTTTGTCCCAAAAAATGCTCCTAAGATCGAGCTTCAAAACTTCTTTCAAAGTATTGCTCTAAGGTTAATCTTCAAATTACACTTAGAGGAGGTCGTATGCCTTAGGTCTGAGCTATCTCCTCCTTTGTGATTCTAACACAAATATATATATACATGTAGCTATAGGATAGACCCTTTACACCTCCTTCATTGATAGTCCTTCACTATCGAAAATGTTCATGGTTCTGTCTAAATTATGCACCATCAACTTAGCAATCCCGCATCATTCATTATTATTGAAGTCTCACAAGTTCTTCAATGTTTTGAAGTGTCACATATATGAATTGTTCCAAGCTCCTATAGTTGACTTATCCATAGGTCTAGCCTCTAGATGAATGATCAGTTGCTGGTCCATGAGATGAGCTCCACAAGATTGTAGGTCAAACCACAAATGAATGTAATTTGAGGTGTTAGTCCATAGGTTAATCTTCAACAATGCTATTAATCTCCAACAAGTGTTTAAAATATAATTAAACGCTTGTCCGAGGTTGATGTATAGCACATGTCTGAGACTAGAGAAGACCACAGGTGTGAAACAAGAATAAAATACAGCTCCCAAACTGTTGTATTATCCAACCTGAGGTAAGAGGCACAAATTCAAAGTTTTTGAGTACCCTGCATAGGTTCGAAGTAGCACAACTTCTTAAATGTCACTCCAACAGCTCCACTGAGACATAGTTTAGAAATACGATATATGTCATCAACTCCTTGACAGTTCACAAGATGTGAAATTGTATTCTTCTTCTTTGTTTTGTTTGAGCTGTAGTGATGAAATGAATTCCGAGCTAATGGTAAAACAATTTGATCTGATCTCTAATATATAGATCATTTCAATGCCAAAGTGAAGATCCATGTCACTTAGGCAAGCCGACATGAGTAGCACTAGCACAGATTGGCTCAAGGGCCAGATTTATACCAATAACTTGTAAAATTCAGATTTCCCAAACTATTTGGAGTTTGGGGCCTAGGAGGAGCTCCTTGGAGAGAGAAAATTATTCTCTTCAAGATGGTGTAGGTCTCATGGTGAGATTCGACATCTAAGGAGGTGAAAAATAATTTTTAATGTGATTGGTCGTTATTTAGTGCAGAAATGGAGGCAGGGCATAATGCCTTTGAGTGTTGGGCTTTGCTACCGGGAATAGTGTCCACTTAGAACTGCTATTCCCACTAAGACTGGTAGCTATCTTAGAAACAAACAGGTTAAAACTACTTTCATTTTCCTTTATGAAAAATAGACAAGAGGGGAACAAAGGACACCAACCTTTGTCTTGCGCTTGGTTCCTTGCTCGGTTCCTCTCCTTCTCGATAGATCTTTGCCGCTCCTTCTTTGTCTACACAGCTTCAGAGAGCACCTGTGGAATCAAAGCAGCATAATACTATCGAAGAACAAAGACCTATATTCATAAACAACACAGGACTAGATATGTATTAACCACACAAATGCATATACGATCAAACATACACGAATGTGGAGGAAAAATTGAATAGCTTTATTAATATCAAGAATAGCAAGAGGATTGCAACCAATTGTTCTGATCGAGCATCATCCTCTAGCAAGAAAGCCCTTCTTCACCTCAAGTAAAGCTTAGATCACCCAACACTATGATGTTACACCAGAAAACCAGCAACACTTCTCTACAAGATACAAGATTCCAACCTCTGGATCTCTATGATGAGGGATCCATATATAGATGATTGTAGGGGGGTGATTCACTTCTGGGATTTTGATTAGTGTCCTCTCTCTGATAGTTCTTGATTCCACTTGGAGATTGATGATCTCTTACTCATCCATGGTCGAAATCAGAGAGGCAAGTGTCAGAGGGGAAGTTTCTAGAAGATTCCATGATCTTCCACCTCGAAAACTGTCTCTGCCATTTGTCCATTCTCTCCCATCGCACCCTACAGAGGGGCCATCCAATATGCATCACACCCTTTACACTGGGAAGGTGATATGCATCACACCCTCTGCACTGGGCATTCAGTATGGTCCAGTTTTGACCATTTCTGAGCAGTTTTCTGTGGAGAACTTCTGGGAGATGATGTAATCAGCTGACCTTGTTCCTTTAGGTAGTGAAGCAACACTTTTAGGGACTTAGGGGCCCTCAATTTATGGACATTTATGATTGGGGTTGTAGTGCCCAAAAATGTCTACTTCATGATTTGACTTCTTCATTGATTGTCTTCATAATCATGTACTTTCCTTCTTCTTCATAGGGTCACCACCATCATGTCCTTGATTTCCTTATTCATCACCTTGTCTTCTTTAACATATGGTCACCATGATTATGTAGTCTTTATTATTAGGATCACCAAAGGTAAGGACATCAAGCTTTACATCATTGGAGGTTTGTCATCAAATCATTAGAGATGTCATCATGTGTATTTTTGTAGGCCTTTATTAAGTACAATGATGTGGTATTATTTCATTATGATCAAGATAGATGAGTTGTAGTCATCCTCTGGCATCTTCAAAAATATTTTCCATCCCGACCACTGCCCTATCAAAATTTGACATCAACTATTGACATAAATGAAAACCTAGATTAACAAACCCCTAAAGACTTTCTACATTATTTAGATGAATAGAGAATTCATTATAATTTATTTCCTGCTCTAAGCACAACCTGCAAGTGAATGACCTATCTCTCAACTCAGTGAGAAGATCTAACCCAGACTTAGTTAATTTCTGCCCCCACCTGAGCTCTTATTTCCTTGTGCAAAGCCCGAGGAATTAGGCCCCTATTTTTTAGGAATTTTCCTCCAATTGATTGCTCAAATCCCAAGGTTGATGCTATGACTGCATGCACCACTTGTACACACAAGAATATTCTACAGTTGATGTTACACTTCCTTGGAATATCCACCACAATTGGAGAACTTGAATTCTTTGCATGCACTAGCTATTTTTGGTTGATTAATCAATTAACTAGATGATCAATAAGTTAGATTGTTGTCCCACTCCACACTTGACCTCCAACTAGTTCTATCAATAGTTAGAACTAGTTTAACTGAGTATAAGTAGAAATAACTAAATTGGATTCCTCCAAATTAGAAATTAACACATGCAAACTAAACTCCAAGCCCACTAACTTGAATTTACTGAGCTAAATTAGTGACAAGATCCATGTCACCTCAGGTAGCTACCTCTAAGTTATATGTTGATCTGTGGAAATTTCAAATTTAGTTAAATTTGACCAAGGCTAAGTCAAATTGATCCTTTCTTGCTACACTTCTCCACACTCCCTCTTAGCAAGAAAGGGATTTTCAACCACACCTATTCTGCACCTGTGGAATTCAAACTTCCCTCTTGACAAAAACTTTTTCAATATGTCAACATCTTGTTCCTCTATTGGAATGTATTTTAACAACATTATCCGCCTCTACATATAGTCCCGTAAATGATGATACTGGATATCTATATGCTTGGATCATGAAATACCATATCATCACAAAGCTTGTTGAAATTCTGATTATCACAATAGATCATAGTATGATCCATCCCCTAACCAAGTAGTCCCACAAGTATCTTTCTCATCTAGATCACCTCACATGTTGCTTGACTTGCAACCATGTATTATGCTTCTAGTGAGTTGAGCACCACAAACCTTTGTTTCATGTTGTATTTAACATGCTCTTTTGTTTGGATGGACTCTCTGCCCAATCTGCATCTGTGAAGCTACACAACTTCACTCCCTCTGTCTGTTTGGAACATAATCCATACTAGGTAATGCCTCTGAGCTACCGTAAGACATGCTTTACTACCTTCTAATACAGTTTGGTCCACCTAACCATAGCTTGGCTCAGTTGGTTGATTGTATAGCACATATCTAGCCGTGTGTTCACATGATACATCAGTGAACCCACTCATTGTAGGTGAATGGTAGCATCAACCTCTTCACCTAAAGTGGCACCCTCCTTCCTCCAATTGGTCGCTATAGGTGTCTCCATGGGCTTACAAATCTCCATGAAAAAGCTTTGTAGTGTCTCGATGACATGCTTTCCTTGAGATATAAACAACTCCTCATCACCTTTCCATATTCTAGCCCAAGGAAGTAGTGCATGAGACCCATGTCTTTCATCTCAAATTCCCTTGGAAGGTCCTCTTTGCAAGAGTTGATCAACTTCTCATCACCTTTTGATATTAAATCATCAACATATAAAACAATGATAAGCAGTTTACCTTCTATGAAAATATGATAGAGTTTCACACCTGCTTCACTTTTGGTGAAGCCCAAACCAGTGAGATAATTGTCGATCTGAGTGTACCAAGATCAGAGTACTTGTTTAAGACTGTATAAAGCTCACTTGTGTCTACGCACATGAGGCTCCTGATAAAATGTCTCAAAACATTTTGGTTTCTCTATGTACACTTCCTCCTCAATAAAACCATCGATAAATTTTGTTTTACATCCATCTGGTGGATCTTCCACCCAATCTGTGCAACTAGTTAAAGAATTGATCTAATGGATGAATACCTTGCTATGGGTGAAAAGATTTCCCTATAGTCAATTCCCTCAACTTGAGAGAATCCTTTGGCCACAAATCTATCCTTATACTTCTAAATGATTCTGTATGTTGCATGCTTAACCTTGAAGATCCATATTGAACCCATAACTAATTTATCTGTCAGTCTTGGGACCACTTTCTAAACA
This sequence comes from Pinus taeda, assembly GCA_000404065.3. Classification (NCBI taxonomy): domain Eukaryota; kingdom Viridiplantae; phylum Streptophyta; class Pinopsida; order Pinales; family Pinaceae; genus Pinus; species Pinus taeda. The sequence goes on along the minus strand of APFE030863893.1, from coordinate 288,096 downwards.
ATATTCTTCATGATGGATTTGTATTATTCCACCATTGCATCAACCCAAACTAGTTTCTCAACTATTTCCTCAAAATAGGATGGCTCATCCTCTACAAGCTTAGTCATTAGAGCCATGTAGCTAGTGCACCTCTTATGTGACCTCCCCTACCTATGAAAATTTGAAGGAGCTCCCACATTCTCCCTTGCATCTTGCACTAATATATCAACTTGCCTTGTTCTTTTTCTTCCTTCTTTGGATGGATTTTCTTGAGTAGATCTCTCCACTCTACCTCCTCTCTGGCCCTCCATTTTTGGTTGCTCCAAAACTTCCTAAGGCTCCTCTTGAGGCTCATTTGGAGCTAAAATCTCATCTTTTGGTGGGACCTAAAGCTGCCTCTCAAGAGAGCACCACATCGCTTTCTCCTCATCAAACTCTACATCCTTCGCACAACTATCATTCTAAGGGAAGGTAAGTACACACACTAATTATGTGGAGTTTCGGTGTAACTAGCAAAGACTCCCAACTCTATTATCATCTCAAGTTTCTTCCTCGAATATTTGGAGACATGGTAGTAAACAAAGGCTTCAAAAATTATGAAATGGGACACATCCGAATTTCTCCCTAAGAAAGCCTCCTCTAATATAATCATATCAATAATCCAATGAGGACTCCAATTATGCAAGTAGAATGTTGTGTTACATACCTCTTCCCACAAATGCAATGGTAGGCCTTGGTAATGTATCATAGCTCTTGCAACTCCAACAATGCTCTTGTTCTTTCCCTCAGTTACCCCATTCTGTTGCAGGTTGTAGGGTGTTGTCGACTCTCTTTGAATTCCTTCTTTCACATAGAAATACTTGAAGTCATTCCAAACATAGTTACCTCCATTGTTGCTCCTAAGAATATTCACCTTCTTATCAGTCTCTTTCTCAGCTAGTGCATTGAATTCTATCAACTTTTAGAATGTATCATTCTTCTTGCACATGAATAAGATCTATAAGTTTCTTGAGAAATCATCAATAAAAATAACATAGTACTTGTTTCTGGTAGTGGAGGTTGTCGAGAAATTCCCCACAAATATCAGAGTGGACTCTTTCCAATATTGCATGTACTTCTTGTCTCGATCATGGAATGTGGATTTTACATAATTCCCTAGGGTACAACCTTTGCAGACATCATGCTCCTCAAATGATCCTCTAGGAAGGCCAATGGTTATTTGTTACATAATTTTCAGGGCATTATGATGAAAATGGCCCAATATCTTGTGCCAGAGTTCATCGACATCACAACTCTACACTTCCTCTTCTTGACTGCTTACTGCAACACAATATTTCACATCCACCTTGTATAGGTTCTTCACACGAACCTTAATTTGCTTCACCTCTCCAGTAGTTATATGCCTCAGAAAATATTTCCCTTTACTGAATACTACATCATAGCCACGGCTTTCCAAAACATCTACATATATGAGGTTCTTGTGTAGGTCTAACACAAACATGACATATTTGAGGTGAAGAGGGGATCTCGAGTCCCTATGAAAGGTTATCGTACCAATATTAGTAGCACTGTACCTTTCATCGTCCCTAAGATCAATATGCATTTGGAGATATTTCTCCTCCAGGCTATTGAAAAATTCTCTACATATTTTCATATGGAATGAGGTACCTAGTTCCAAGTACCACACACTCCCCATCACAGTGTTGATCATGCATATGATAAGGGTGAAGTCTAGCTCAAACTGTGAAGCCAATTCTTCACCTATTGCTCCTCCTAAGTTCTTCTTGCTATACTTTTTGTGTGGACACTTTGTAGCATTGTGACCAAATTCATGACAACTGAAGCATTCTATTTTAGAGAACTATTTCTTCTTACCCCCTTGGCTAGATTATGTTTTGGTTTGAGATTTCCTCCCTTTTCCCTTCTTTCCCTTTCCAACCAATGCAAATTTTTCTTAATCCTCTCCCTTGGATGAGGTTCCATCTCTAGTATTTCACCTAATCTCTTCTTGTACCAAATTGGACCACAAGCATTCTCCATTCGGTAATTTCTCCCTCCCGTTCATCAAGTCCTGATAGCTATGCTAGCTTTTAGGAAGGCCTAGAAGAGCTAGGCTCACTAGGTCATGTTCTACAAGGTTCACACCAACCTATCCAAGGTCATCCCGAACTTGTGTAAATCTAGTGAAATACTACAGAATAATATCATTCTTCTCCATCTTGATATTTCAAATTTTGTCTTTGAGGGCCAATTTTATATGGTCACTACTATTCTCAAATAGATCCATCAATTCCTTCCACATTGTGGAAGGAGTTTCTTTCCCATGGAGATTTGAGACAATGTGGTCTCACACATTCTCCAAGATAATTCTCCTCACCTTGGATAGATATTTCTTCCATTGGGCTATGTTCTAGGTATCAGTTGATCCTTGTTCTAGAATTTCCATCTTGAAATATTCTAGCAATTCATTATCTTCAAGCACCACCTCCATGTGATCCTTCCATGCAATGAAATTTGAGCTGTCTTCCAAGGAATACTCTAATCTCAGCCCGTTGAAGGTCATTCTCCCAACTCTGAAGATATCCTGTTACACTGAAGCTACAAATTCAAACCTTCTGAGAAAAAAATTCAAAATTCTAGTTCTAATGTGAATATTTATCTGATACCTTGTAGAAATATGGTGAAATAATTGCAACTTCTCAAGAAATTTAGTCTAAAATCAAGAGACACAATTCTACTCTACTGACCTATGAAATTTAATTCACAATTTAGAACCACATTTGTAAACATGCAATAAGAAAAACCATACATACAAAATATTTTTCTAGGGCAATCCAACTAGGAAAAACCCCTTAAGCATCTTTTCATTAATGCAATGAATATATAATGTATTACAATTTCTTGTCTTATCTAAGCACAACTTGTAAGTGAATAACCTATCTCTTTGCTCAATGAGAAGCTCTAACCCATAATTAGAAATTTTTTTGCCCCACGTGAGCCCCTATTTCCTTGTGAAAATACTCCAATTGATTGCGCAATTCCCAAGGTTGATCCTATGACCACAGACAACACTTATACACTCAAGACTAGTCTACAACTAATGTTACACTACCTTGGAATATCCATCACAATTGGGGAAATAAATTTTTTTGCATGCAATAGCTATTTTTGGTTGATTGATCAGCTAACTAGATGATCACTGAGTTAGATTTTTCTACCATTGCACAACTGAACTCCAATTGGTTCTATCAACAGTTGAAACTAGTTTAGTTTAGTGCATCTAGAAATTAGCAATCAACACATGCAGAGTAAAATCCAATCTCACTAACTCAAATTTATTGAACTAACTGGGTGACAAGAGCCATGTCACCTCAGTTAGCTACCTCCAAGTTGTCTGCTAATGTGGAAATTTTGAATTTACTCAATTTCACCAAGGCTAAGTCAATTTGAACCTTTCTTGCTACACTTCTCAACACAAACAAGCAGAGATCATCAAAACATTATTGATGTTTGAGCAGAATATCATAAAAAAAAGAACCTTAATCCTTTGATAAATACTTGTGAATGGAAGTGCAAGGAAAATATGCAAAGGCATTCCATAACCAAGATAAAAAAAAGGGGGAGAGAGGGTCACCCTGCCATAATCCTCGAATGATTTAAATGTAGAGGATGAAGAGCCATTAACTAGGATTGAAATAAAGGGGGAGGAGATGATAGAATAAATACAAGAGATCCATTTCCCGAAAAACCCAAATGCATCTTGAACCTATAATAGATAATCCCAGTTGATTCAATCATAGGCCTTAGGCATATCAAGTTTAATCAACACACCTAGTTTCTTCAGGTTTTCCAGAGAATGAATGATTTCTTGGGTTGTGAAAATATCATCGCTAATCTACCTTCCTTCCACAAATCCAAACCACTCGGGAGAAATGAGAGTAGAGAGAAAAAGTTTGAGACTTTTAACCATAATAGTCGATATCATTTTATAGAAAACATTACATAAAGAAATAGGGCAAAAATCACTGGGATTTTTGAACTTCTAGATTTTGGAACTAAGTAATGAAGGTATCGTTAATACCCCCCACAATGACAAATTTTATCTGGATTCTTCCACAAATTCATGTATCTCCTTTCCTAGAAAAGGCCAATATGCTTGATAAAAATCCAAAGTAAATCCATCATATCTCAACAATTTGTTTTTCAACATCTCCATCACCACCATTTCAACCTCTTGGAAGGAGATATGTCACATCAATCCTATGTTCTTCTCTTCACTGATATGTTGAGGGATACATTCCAATATCTTATTGAGATATTATTTAGATAAAATTTCCCATGAAAATAGGGTTCCAAAAAAATGTTATGACTATAATCCACCACTTCCTACTCAATATCCAATTGAAGGATTTTCTAGGTACTACCTTTTCCCATAAGAGAGAAAATTTGGTTGTTATGACGACATTGCAACGTGGAACTATGAAAAAACTTAAAATTCACCCTCTCTAAACCGCTGAACTTGATACTTTTTGCTGCAAATAATTTCTTCATGTTGACGTCGTTGTTCTAAGTTGTGTAAAGTCGGACCTTCCTTAAGTAGATTCAGAGTTCTACCTTCTAGAACCATATGTTGTTGAAATTATTGCATCTATTCCTCTAGTTTTAATTTCTCCTCAACAATATTCCCAAATTCTTATTTATTCCATAATTTGATTTGTGATTTTAATGCCTTAAGTTTCAGCTGGAATGATTGCATTTTATTGTTGCTACCTTCGACCAACCTTTGATTTTTTCATTGAAATATAGCACTTTTTTTACGGTGCTAGATACCAAAAACATACAGTGATTCTCCCTGATGTGAATTCACAATTAGAATTCACATCATTTGGAGTGGGAACCCCATCCAGAGTATCGACTCGATCACCATAACGGAAAGGTTTGTCTTGGTTTCAACATATCATATAAGAGATTAGGTATATAAACATTGAACAAGTAAGTGAGTTGACATTGTGAAAAATCGATTGCTATATGTAAAAGGAGAGCTTCACGAATGGAATATTAGAGTGAGTCTATGGAAAGAAGTAATAGTACCAACCTAAGAGAGAGACACGAGAACATGAAAAGATTCATTAGCAAAATAGTTCACATAACGATTGTTAAAGTGAATACAACATGCATTCAACTAGATGAGTACCAAAGCCACCAAAATAGTTCAATTTCTTCAGTACATATGAACACAACATATACCATAAACATCTCAAGAATAGTCCCAAAACATTTATGATAAATGCATGAAAATGTTTTGGCAAATTGAATTTCAATTAGGAGAAAGATCCAAGTAGATAGTTACAATGATGAAGCACTAGTTCCATTAGTGGAACATTAAGTCACTTCTTGCTTCTCCAAAGAATATTTGTTCTCTTCTATGCCAAGTAGAGAATCCAAGACTAGGTCTCCAAAGCTTAAGCCTCCAAAATCCCTTAGCTTGAGTTATGATGTTTCTTTTATAACAAGAGGAATGGCCTTTGATATCCTCATGACTCTTGGATTACCCTCAGGACTTTTGGACTTCTAGTGTGTCCTTCAGACTTCTAAACAACACTTGAACTTCTAAATGGCTTTTGGACTTCTACACAATCTTTGTCCATATATGACTATGTGACTCTTCATGTTCCACATATGACTCTTGGACTTCCACACAATGTTACATTTTGTCCTTTTCTTGAGAATACATCATTACATTCCACATGATTATGTGGAATGACACATGGAAGCACATTGACTATTATGATGACACTTGTACAAGTTACAACTTCAAAATCATGACATGGACTTCATAATGAGGTGGCAATGCAAAACTATTTTGCTTACTGTTTCATCTTGCATTATTGATGGTAGATCTGATCTATTCTTCATATTCATGGAATATCTTCTTTGTTTCTTATCTTCACCCTCCAAAGGGTCTTTGATCAATATCATATTCCTCTGAGTCATTGTGCAATGTCTTCTTTATGTCTCGATCCATGATCTGCTTCATGTCCCCATGATAGCTCTCTTTTCTTCTCCTTCTCCGTAGGTGTTTCTTTATACTTTCTCCTTGCTATATTCTTTGAGAATCACCTTGTCATGATAAGAAAGAACTATTGCCAATGGAAATCATTCATGAAAAAATAGAATCAGTCTTAAAAACATCTACTCTATCAATACCTAGCTCATGGAATGATCAATTCATGATAGGCATGTGAGAGGGTTAAAAGAAGGAGAATTGATTAGGAGGGTGTAGTCAAACTCATTAGTGTCTTAGGATGGATCAAATGTTCATTTTTACTATGCTAAATGTAGTGAAAGGTCAATGCTCACAATAGGCCTTCAAGGTGCACTTGTACACTCAAGCAAGAGAGAGAGAGAACTGAAGGGTGTAAGGCACGAGTCTGAAGCACAAACGAGAATCATACATTGGCTCTAGGAGCACTTTTGCACTCAGGGTACAAAGGATGGTGCAGAGGCGCACACTGAAGGAACAAAGGATTAGGATTTATGCCTTCGCATGGAGCTTGTGCACTCAAGAGGAAATAGGAGTGCGGGATGAAGGCTTCATGCTTCGTCACTGTGCCATGCACCCTAATGGAAGAGGGAAGGATGAAGCCTTGTGCTTCATGATTATGCCATGCACCCTAAGGAAAGAGAATGATGGAGGCTTCATGCTTCATGACTGCACCATGAAATTTTAAAGAGATAGAGGAGCCTTGTTTTTTTGAAGTGCACTTTGTTGTTTCGAAGTGTGCTTCATTGTTCCGAGGGGTTCCTTATTGTTCTGAATTGTGCTTCATTACTTCGAAGTGCGCTTTGTTGTTTTGAAGTGTGCTTTGTTGTTCCAAAGTGTGCTTCGTTGTTCTGAAGTGTGATTTTGAAGGGAGAGAAGGTCCTTATTCTTCTGAAGTGCATTCAAAGGGTCTTCATTATTCTAGAGTGTGCTCAAAGGGTCCTTATTGCTATAAAGTGTGCCTTGTTCTCCCGAAGTTCACCTTGTTCATCTAGAATGTGATTTTCACTAAGGGGTGTAGCAAAAGGCTAGGTCACTTATCCTAGGAAGTATTAATGCACTGTGAGTGGGAGGAGACAATAGAAAATAGTTAGTGCACAAGTATGGGAGGAAAATATATCTCAATGAGGTTGATGAATAATCGGTTCTCATCACCTAGTGAAGGATTGAAGCTCTTATAACTTGCACTGGGAACTAGGAAAACATGAAGATGACACTTGCAAAATGCAAATGAATTTAAAAGTGACACATGCCATAGTGAAGATAGCAATGAAAATGCCACTTATTAAAGTGAAAGAAATTCAAAATGATAGCCTAGAATGTGAAAGTGACGCTTGTGAAAGATAAAGTACATAAAAGACGACAGTTGAGAAAACTAAGCAAAATAGAGGTATAAACACAACCAAGGTGAGGGATACTGCCAACGAAAGTGTGCACTGACTTTCAACATGATTTGAAAATTACAAAAGCATTGTATTAATGTATGGTGCTATGCTTTTTTAAGCTTACATAAAGAAAGTGTGCCCATGAGTTCAACCAGGACTATGCATGTGTGAGAAAGTGACATTACAGTTAGAACCTGAGAAGAAGACTTAAACATATCACAAAACATTAATCAACCATGAAGGGATTATGGAATGAAAAATTGTAAGATCCTAAGTAGGCTCCAAAATTCAAGTGTAGGCAAAATTTTTGAGGGTGTTTATCATAGCATCAACACTTGGAAACACACTGGTAGAACTCTAACTTCTCTGTTTAGGGTTAATTCTCTAAGTGCAAGGTATCAGTATTTCAAGAAGTATTGATTAATCTTACGGATTACCTTGGCTCCCTACATAACGTGGTTAGAGATATAGTCCCCATCATTCCCTTACTCAGTTAGACACATATCAAGGCTTGCCAAATTATAATTATTTCGATCTAAGACATGGTAGTATATAACTACAAGTTTAAGATAATCAAAGTATGATGTTTCATCTTTGGTGTTCCTCCACTGCTGGCAAGCCTGGACAATACCCGAATAGAGTCACTACATGAACACAAGAATTTCTTCATTGCCAACTAGCCTTACAGTACCTCGGTGAAGTTACTTATTTCACCTCTCTGCATATGAATCCTTTCTCTTCTTTCACCCTTTATTTATTTTATTTATAGAACTGTGCTTATTCACTTATTTATTTCACGAGTGGAAGAGGGATCTTGACTTATTGAGAAAGAGAGGTTGTTCCTTCATATAAGGTAATATAGACCTTTGATATTGGTTTTCTCACTAATTTATTTTCCCTTTACCTTCCTCTACTTTATTGGATCAACAAGAAAAAAACGATTTACTTACAATGTTGAGTTGAAGAATGAGGATCCTAGAATAGTTATGGGCTTTATAGTTCGACCAAAGGGTGTTCATTCTAGTGGGTCATATTTTCCATTCAGACATAATTGACTTTAAAGATATGTAAACCTAAGATAGATAAGAGATAACATATAAGCCAAGAATTTTTCACCATCACAATTTCTCTTTTCATGTTTGCTACATTGTCTTTTGAGCCAAAAGGAGTATCTTTCATGCAAGGTATTATTAAGAACACACAAAATAAAATACATAACAAAAAAAAAAGCAGAAGCAAGAGACAAAGAAAATGCAGAATGAACCCAAAAGTATCATATATACGAAAACAAAACATATGTAAAGACTAGATGGAGAGAAGGAAATAAGTTGGTTGTAATGAAAAGGAAACTAAATGAAACTAAGCCTCTCCTAACCTAACCAGATAGAAGATTAGGGCTAAGTGTAATGGTATTTCCATTGAAGCCATTGTAATTGGGCCCGACATGCAAACACAAAGATAAGAGTAATCAAAACCAATATATAATAATGCGCAACAGAGAAGATAAGAACTTGAAAATATTGCACAAAACATTGAAGGCCTTTCTTAAAAGAAGAAAGATGTGTCATATCACTTGAATTTACCCAACTTGGAACCTTACCTTTTCGGCGAGAATAATAATGAACAAACCTAGGAGGCTTATTGTGAATGCAACTACATTTGTATTTTACTTCTTGGAAAACATCAAGAAAGGTAAAAAAACTGATAATGTCTTTCGTATTAATCACATCATAAGTTGTTGGTCATCAAAGATGCATCCCTACAACATTTCAAAAAAGCAAGATCTGATTTTTTCTTTGACCTACACGAAAGGGAAATGGTTGATAAAGTTCATCAAGTTGAACGAGCTTGTTTAGAGGTTTCAAAGAAAAATTCCGATCTTTCTTTTCTAAAACGTTGTAGGGATGCATATGTGATGACCAACCACTTATGATGTGGTTAATTTAGAAGACATTATCAAAATTAATATGGATCAAAAAAGTATAAAATCAAGCATTATAAACCTACACAGAAGGGAAATGGTTGATAAATTTCATCAAATTGAACGAGCTCGTTTACAGGTTTCAAAGAAAAAAAATGAGATCTTGCTTTTCTGAAACGTTGTCGGGATGCATACGTGATGACCAAAAACTTATGATGTGATTAATCTGAAAGACATTATCAATATCAGTAGTGGATCAAAAAATTCTAAAATCAAGCATTATAGCCATATGCAGAAGGGAAATGACTAATAAAGTTCATCAATTTGAACGCGCTCATTATAATTTTCAAAGAAAAAATCATATCTTATTTTTCTGAAATGTTGTAGGGATGCATTTGTGATGACCAACTACTTATGATGTGATTAATTCGAAAGAAACTATCAAAATCAGTATGGATCACGAAATTCTAAAATCAAGCATTATAACCCTACACGGAAGTGAAATGGCTGATAAAGTTCATCAATTTGAATAAGCTCGCTTACATGTTTCAAAGAAAAAATTAGATCTTTCTTTTCTGAAATGTTGTAGGGACGCATCTACGATGACCAACGACTTATCATGTGATTAATCCGAAAGACATTATCAAAATCAGTATGGATCACAAAATTCTAAAATCAAGCATTATAACCCTCCATGGAAGGGAAATGGTTGATAAAGTTCATCAATTTGAACGAGCTTGTTTACAGGTTTCAGAGAAAAAGATCAGATCTTTCTTTTCTACAATGTTGTAGGGTTGCATCAGTGATGACCAAAAACTTATGATGTGATTAATCCAAAAGACATTATCAAAATTAATATGGATCACAAAAGTCTAAAATCAAGAATTATAACCCTACATGGAAGGGAAATGGCTGATAAAGTTCATCAATTTGAACCAACTCATTATAGGTTTCAAAGAAAAAAAATCATAACTTGCATTTCTAAAATGTTGTAGGGATGCATTTATGATGACCAACAACTTAGGATGTGATTAATATAAAAGACATTATCAAAATCAATATGGATAAAAAAAAGTCTAAAATCAAGTATTATAATGCTACATGGAAGGGAAATGGTTGATAAAGTTCATCAATTTGAATGAACTCATTTATAGGTTTCAAAGAAAAAATCAGATCTTGCTTTTCTGAAATGTTGTAGGGATGTGATCCAAAAACAACAAAATTGACTATTTTCTCAATTTCTTCAAATATTAACTAAGGTATCTTTTTAAGTGAATTAATAAGGAAAATGGATTTTTATGTGCCTTAAACTTAAAAACTTGAAATCTAAAATCGACCATGAACAACAAAAATAAGAAACAAACACAACTGATTTGATGACGAAGTTTGTCCCTCCTGGACTACATCTCTGGGTCTGCTTCCAATGGGTGTCCGATGTATTGAAAATTCTCATAAATCCTCTTTACATAAAAATTCACCATTATGGAATCTTCTCACAGGCATCAATCGCTATTATCAACTAATAGGCTTCAGCCTCAGCTTTCCAATGTAACTTTCAGATTACAAAAAGGCCCAATATTGGCTGAGATATGCCTCAAAATGCTTTTACAGACACTCATAAACATATACAAATTTGACTCCTTATGACTCCCTTTGTCGATGGCACAGTGGTAAACTCCTTTATAACCCACGGGAAGGTCCCGAGGTCAAACCTTCGGACCTCTCAGGATTTGATTGAAACCACAGGTATTAACATAGAATTTGAATTTTGGTCCATTAAGATTCCACACCATATATATGATATATGGTCTATTACCAAAGTTTTAATATAATATAACAATACTGGTGGATATACAACAAAATCTCCATGCATCATATATAACATATGGTATATAACCATAGTATAAAAATAGACTTCGGTGATATGTATTAAACCTTCCACGGGGATTTGAGGTAACATATATATGTTAAATTTTGGTATATAGCCATTATGTTATAGTTGCTTTGTGCCAAGTTTAGAATGGCGTTAGCACATTTGGCATTGGCGTAAAACAAAATTGGGGTTTAGTGGGCCTGCCAAATATGGTAGGCTCCACCAACCATTTCTACCATAGTCAATTCAATGAACCTTTAAATATAATCATGTGCCCTTGCTATATTAAGTGAAGTCATGGTCTATTGGTAAAGTTTTGGGCTATTGATTCTAGTGGTCGCGGGTTCGACCCATGACTTGGTATTTTGATCTATGGGTGTGACCTACTACCACGTCTCTTTCTCACCTACTACCACGTTTCTTGCTCACCTATTGCCATGTGTTATGCTCTAGTTCTTCCATTTGTCTTGCTCTGGCACTACCACTTGATCTTCTCTAGCCCATTTTTTTTGCCTACTTGGACAAAACTTTAGAGCACTTTTTCTCCCTCATACAGAGGCCATTTTGAAAATCGAACATACCACCAAAATTAGCATGGTGAGCTCTTTGACTTGGCACTAGTTTCATGAGCATATGGTATTGATAAATTTTGATCATTTTAAGGATCCTCCTGGATCATTCCTCTCCATTGGAAGCTTTCAGAAGACCAAAAGTTTGGTTTTAAGCAGATATGAGGTGAGGGTATTGTTCACTCACCCTTCCTATCTCCATACACCTTGCTTTACTTGGATTCATGCCTTTGAGTCCCACTCAAAGATACTCTACATCTTCTTGCCTAGAAATGTGAGCCTTCCTATCCAAGATGGTATCTTCCTGTAACTCAGTCATACATTCAGATGCAAAATTATCTATGGTTGGAATTTGAGCATTTTCCTCTAGATCCATGATCATTGGAGGTTCATTCAACTTCAAAATTTCAACATTTTCAACTGAATATATGTGCATGTATGGAGGAAAATTCAACTGGAATGCATTGTCCCCAATCTTTTCAAGAATTATAAAAGGACCATACCTTATAGGTTTCAAATTTTTACCTTCACCTTCCATCCTTTCTTTACTGATGTATAGCCATACTTGATCACCAACCTGGAAGTGATGATCCATTTGATGCTTGTCATGATGCATTTTGTACATGGCTTGACTTTTCTCCAATTGATCCTGAACTGCTTCATGAATATTTTGGATTCTTTGAATGAAATTGATTTATTTTTCGACATCTCCATGTCCATCCTCCTTTTCTTCTTCGCCAAACATAAAGTCCATTGGTGATTTTGGCAGGTACCCAAAACATGTTTCAAAAGGAGATCTACTAGTAGAAGAGTGCAAGGCCTGATTGTAAGCATGTTGGAAATAATGTAAGGATTCATCCCACAACTTAGGATGTTTGCTTCAACAACCTCTGAGAAGATGTACCACTATTATGTTCACCACCTTTGTTTGTCTATCGGTTTGTGGATGAAAAATTATGCTATTTTTCAACTTAGTGTCCATGAGTCCCCACAAACTGGACCAAAACTCCCCCAGAAAGTGAGAGTCCCGATCTGAGATTGTAGAATTAGGAAATTGAAAATGAACCCATACGTTTTGAAAGAACATATGTGCAGTCTATTCAACAATAACTTTCTTGTTACATGGAACAAGAATAGACATTTTTCTAATTTTATCAACCACAACATATAAGTAATCATGCCCTTTTCTAGACATTGGAAGTCCTCCTACAAAATCCATAGATATACTCTCCCATGGCCGAGAAGGAACTGGAAGTGGCATATACATACCTAACTTTCTGTTGTTTTGTTTTCCTGTTGAACACATGACACAACCTTTGATGTATTTAGTAATTGTTTCATTCATCCGAGGCTAATAGAAAAATTTTTGTAATTGTACCACTATCTTACCTACACCAAAATTTCTTGAAACACGAGAAGAATGTGCTTCCATGATCACATGCACTCTTTCTCCCTGTGGTATGCACAACTTGCCAAGATGGTACAATAACCTATCATGAACATGATAATTCACTTCTTCCACCTGAGCCCCATGAGTTAGTGATCCATTAACATCCTTAAAATCAGTATCTGCAGCATATTGTTCTATATAACCTTCATGTGCTAAAGAACTATTTTACAGATTGACTAAAGCATCCAAAGAAAGTATTGATAACATATCAACTACTTTATTTATGGTACATTTATTATATTTGAATACTAAATGGAATTGCTGTAAAAACCCCATGCATCTATAATGTCGAGACTGTTGCAACTTAGTTTGTGATTGGAGGTACTAAAGTGGTTGATGATTTGTATGAATCACTATTTCTTTGCCCATTAAATAATGTTTCCACTTTTTAACACTTTCCACTAATGCATACAATTATTTATCATAAGTTGGATAGCTACCCACTGTTTTAGAAAATGTTTCTAAATGAAAACAAATGGGCTTTCCTTTTTGTAATAATATTGCACCCATTGCATACCCACTAGCATCGGTCTCTATTTCAAAAGGTTGTTGAAGGTATGGTCAAACCAAGATTGGAGTTGTAACAATTTTTTGCTTTAAAGTATCAAATGTTTTTTTTTTGTTTTCCTCCCGCCTGAAAGGAGACTTTAGAACTTGTTAAAGAATGAAGTGGTGATGCAATAAAAGAGAAATGAGAAATAAACTTCCTCCATTACAGAATTGCACCCAAGAAACTTCTAAATTCCGTCACATTTTGAGGTCTTGGCCACTTAATAATTACTTCAATTTTAGTTGGATATATTTTTAGCTGACCTCCTCCAATATGTAACCAAGATATACTAAGGAAGTTTTTCCAAAATCACATTTAGAGAGTTTTGAGATACAATTTTTGTTTTTGCAACACATCAAAAACTTGTTTAACATGCTTTACATGTTCTTCCCAACTTGAGCTGAAATTAATAATATCATGCAGATATGCTATGACAAAATTATCAATAAAAGGACGAAAAACATCATTCATCACTCTCATGAAAGTTGTTGGAGCATTGCATAACCCAAACTACATAACCAAACATTCAAAAATCCCTGGTCCAGTCTTAAATGTAATTTTCCATATATCATTCTCCACATTACGAATATGATGATATCCACTTATTAAATCTAGTTTAGTAAAGTAAAAATCATTCTTTAACTGATCAAGCAAATCATCAATTCTTGGAAGAGGATATCTGTTCTTAATGATGATTTTATTTAAGGCTCTAAAATCAACACACATTCTCAAGTTCTGTCTTTCTTTGGGACTAATATGATAAATCCTTTATCAACCAATTCTTGAATTTGTTTCTTAATCTATTCATTTTCAATGACTGACATATGATACATGCCAATGTTCGGGAGAGGGGCATCAGATTGTAATTGAATCTCATGTTGTATTTTTCGTTTGGGAGGTAAACTTTTTAGTTCTCTAAACAATTCCTTATAAGAATCTACTATTTAAACCAATTTGTCCTTAAATTGAGAATCACACCATTGAAAAGCATCATACTTATCTTTAGGTTTTTCTTTAACAATCATGAGAATATACTTTTTAATTGAATTTATTAGCCTTTTCAATTGACTAACATTGATTATATCAGAGTTTGTCTTAATTCTGTGTGCCCTGAAAACATATTCAATTCCATCTTTAAAGAGATGATACTTATTCTCCTTTCTATGAAATATGGCATCTCGATCATAAAGATATAGACTACCCAACACAACTCGACATATATCCAAAGGAATCACATCTAGCTCAACTTCATCAACAATATTAGTTGCAATTACAAACCTTAATCGACATTGTTTTGTGACTTGCATCTCAGTATTTTCTTTCGACCATCCTAAAGGGTATGGTTTTGGATAAGTTTTAGTTTCCAATCGCAATTTCCTTACTAGTTCCTCAGAAATTAGATTTCTTGGTGATCCACTATCAAATAATGTGTCTATCTTAGTGTGCTTGGATATTATCCTTATGTGAAACAATTCAAATCTCTTATTTTCTTTAATCACATTATTAGCTTTTGAATAAGATGAAAAACAAGTAGAACTAGAGCTATTTTTAGAAGGAATACCTATTAGACCCATAGCGGTAATCTTCTTTTCATCACCGGAGTCAGATCCCAAATCTTGTTGGAATGCAACATTAGCTTTCATTTCACCCTTCTTCTTAAGGAACTTCTTTGGTTTTACATTCGGGATGAAGCTTCCAACATTTGGATTCATCATGTCCAACCATCTAACAATGAGTACAAGTGGGCCTTTATCCTTCCTTCTTTGTTGTTGCTTATTTCTTCCATTTCAACTTACTCTTTCCCTTACCTTCTTTGGAATCTTTGTTCTCTGAATGCTTGAATGGTTTCTTTGAAAAGTTTCACTCAAATAGTCTGCCACCTAATTCAATATGAATGGCTTGTACACACAACTCATCAAAGTCAGTTGGATTAAACATAAGAAAATTATGTCGCCAATAAGAATGAAAATTTGCAATATACTTTAGCAAAGTTTCCCATGTTTTTAATGGAATATTAAGTGTTAATGCCTTTTTCCTGAATTCCTATGTAAACTCTTGCACACTTTGTCCTTTACCTTGCCTTAAATGTTGCCAATCCATTACAACCTATTGCATATATCCTAAAGGATAGAATTTATTTCTAAGAGCTATAACAAACTTAGACGATGAAAAGATAATTTTACCTTTTTTCTTCAAATCTGATTGTTATGAAACCAACTCACAAAAAGATAGAAAAGATAGATCACTGCCTTAGAATTCAGCCTCTTCAAGGGGGAAAACTCCTTTACAATACACAAATGAATAATTCGTGGATGATACAAATGACAAGACCTCCTTTCTATATATAGGAGTCTAAGGGGTCATAATATAATCAGAACCAACATAACAATAATAATGTAAGAACACAATAATAACAATAGTGGGCTTCTATGGGGCACAATAATAACAATATGGGGGCTACATTGGCACAAAAACATAATAAGGGGGTTGTACTAATAACAATAAGGGGTTACCCTATTAGTATAGGGACCTAACATACCCCTCTCCTTCAAAAAGTGTTGTCCTCAACGCTTGAGTAGTTCTTGATGCTTCTGTATAAAATTCTTGTCCTCCCATGTGGAATCTTCAGCAAGTAAGCTCTTCCACCTTATGAGATACTCTGAAATTGATAGATTTCATCACTGTTTTGTTCTTGTTTCTGTGACTACTCCAGATTTCAATATGTTTTTTCCTTCCTCTTCAAGTTCTAGAAATATTGTTTGAATTGGGATATTCTGCAACTTTTGAATGAGTGGCCACACTTCTTTGTCCTTCTTGCATTCATCCCTTTCTTTGTTTATCCAATATGGCTGGTTAATAGAAATAGCACAAAACAATGCTTCCGCATCCTCATCCTTTCTTGAGATTGCATTTGCAACAAAAATTTTCTTCCCTTTTTTGTAGATGATGTCAAAATCATAACCCAACATATTTGTGACCCATTTTTTCTATTCTTCTAAAGATAATATTTGCTCCAAAAAGTATTTAAGACTATCATGATCCATTTTAACCTTGAAGTGTCTTCCCATTGGGTAAGGTCACCATTTCTTAAGTGCATGTACTATTGCCAACATTTCCTTCTCATAAATAGCTTGCTTGAGATGTAGCCATAAAAATACCTAATCACCTACATCAAAACTTTTTCACTGCGATGTTGATCTACCTGTTGTTTCATTCGATTTTGCACCAAAGTGGCGTTATCATTTAAAAGTTGGAGAAATTGTTGTTGATGCTTGAAGTTATCTTTCACTGCTTGAACCTTTTTCTTCTTGATATGTCCTTATATCTTGAGAGTTTGAGGAGTGGTAATTTCTTCCAATGCTTTACAAGATATGGTTGGATTCGTTTCTTCTTTCTTGATGTGATCTTTCACTTCTTGAACCTTTTTCTTCTTGATATTTCCTTCTATCTTGAGAGTTTGAGTGGTAATTCTTGCCAATGATTTACAAGATATGGTCGAATTCATTTATTCTTTCTCTAGGGTTGGGTCCGAGCATATATCCTCTTCTTTTGATTTTTCTTGATCCTTCTCTTCCTCCTCTTCATACTCTATGTAAAATAATTTCTTCTTACCACACTTATGACCTTTAGTGCATTTGGTATCACAATTGTAACAAAGCCCTTTTTCTCTTTTTTCTTCCAATTTTTGTGGTGCAAACCTTGTAGGTTGTGGAAGGCTAGGAGAAGAAACACTTCCATAATTATAGTCGTGAGTGGTGGGATTCCTTGTTTCCATAATTTCGCTTTCAATTTTTCTTGCCCACCTGAATGCCTT
>APFE030863893.1:162246-245312 GCA_000404065.3 Pinus taeda | reverse complement strand
GGAGTCAATCCGACTTTTCAGGCATTTGCCATCTGTCTTAGCAATTTCGACACTGTGTTGGCTTGTAATTTGGATATCAAAGGATGTGGACTAGCGATGAGTTGCAGTACCAATACCACATCTCTACTGTCTAATAACTAACTATGAATTCCGTAATAAAGAGATATTCTTTGATATTTGGTTCTCGTTACTTCGGCCTTGTATTGGCCTGATTTTTTCAGGTACTTCAACTCATTTTGGTAAGTTATTTTGTATTTCGCTTGATATGAACATCATTTCAATTTATTTTTGGAATTCTTGTACAAAATCTGTTTCATTTCTTTGCAGGCGAAATAACTCAAGGAACTAGAAGTATTTGTTGCGTTTTTTAAATGTTTAATATGTTAAAACATTAGAGATCTGTTGATGTTTTTTAGAATCAAAAGAAGTCGGGCCAAATATAGCTGAAAAATCCATAGCCTCTACCTAGTTGCATTCGAATGCCATGGTGGATGCTGAAGTTAGCAAGTTTATCAGTAGCTATGCACTTTTTGTTTATCAAAAAAATTATAGTGTGACATAATTTAATTATAGTTACTATAATTTAATTTAAAGAGTATCCAAATTTAACAATAATAATATGTGATTCAGACAGAGAATACGAATCCAGACCCTATGTGGCCCCCCGCATGAGAGCCAAGTGCCTATGTGGGCCCTCGCATGAGAGCCAAGTGCCTCACCTATCCATCCTTCTGCGAACATGTTTATATCGGACTTGCTAGGTGTCTCAGAGCCTTCGCTCCTCAATGTAAAGTGTCATTAAACCGAAGAGCTACTTTTGTTCAGGAAGAAGAGCTGTAATGCAATGCAAGGCATTTTCCAACTGTCTTAGCAGTATCGACACTGTGTTGGCTTGTAATTTGGATATCAAAGGATATGATACAGGGCCTGGTTGTTCTTCAATTGGAGTTGGAATGTACAAGGAAGAAACGTTCTATATGAGAATGCAGTTGATGCAGTGAAAGCCGGTATCAACAAGAATCTAAAACAACTGATGGACGCGCACAATTTTCATTTGCCACCTGACTGGACATTTCCCCAATTTACAAGTGCAGTATTTGGAGAGGAACTTAACGATCTAAGTAATTCCTTTGTGCAACAGGATGTGGACTAGCGATGAGTTGCGGTACCAATACCACATCTCTACTGTATAATAACTAACTGCGAATTCCGCAATAAAGAGATATTCTTCGATATTTGGTTCTCGTTACTTTGGCCTTGTATTGACCTTATTTTTTCAGGTACTTCAGCTCATTTTGGTAAGTTATTTTGTATTCCACTTGATATGAACATCATTTCAATTTCTTTTTGGAATTCTTGTACAAAAGCTGTTTCGTTTCTTCACAGGCGAAATAACTCAAGGAACTAGAAGTATTTGTCGTGTTTTTTTAAATGTTTAATATGTTAAAACATTAGAGATCTGTCGATGTTTTTCAGAATCAAAAGAAGTCGGGCCAAATCTAGTTGAAAAATCCATAGCCTCTACCTGGTTGCATTCCTTCTTGCATTTTTGTCGGGTGACACAGTGAACTTTGGTTAAGATTTCATTGTTACTTGGAAATTGCATTTTGAAGATTTAGACATGCCTGTTCAGCAATGAACAACCATAAAGAAAATAAGATTACTGGGTTCAAAAATCTGTTAATTAGTTTGCTAAATATGACCCTCATTAAGTCACAGCTCTAAAATATTTAACTTACTATTCACCCGCAATTTTTTGAATGCAGACAAATCCTTTCTGCCTGGACGTGATCTTGAGTGGTGAGGCATTATTTAAATAATTATTTCAGCTTGCCTTCAAAAAAAATTAAGGGTGTGCACCTGCATAGAATAATTAAGGGAGTGCGCCTGCATAGAATCGCTAGATAGTAGAATAATTAAGGGAGTGCGCCTGCATAGAATCACTAGATAGCTACTATTCCTTAATTCCTTGATAAATTTGTACAATTGCTAAGTATTAATAAAGATTATTCATCCCCGATTCTCTGTGCGGAAAAATTAATTCTATGAACCTGGTAAAATTCAACAACAGTGATAAGTTTTATACCTTGTCTTCTTTGGTGCAGGTGCAGATAAAAGGAGCCACACAACTTCATTCTCCAGAACGTGGTATAGGAACCAGCGCTCTCTCCATTTCTTCCACTCCTCCGTTGCTCCCACTCTTGCAATTGCATGCTTCTCCATTGCTCCCACTCCTGCAATTGCATGCTTCGGTGAGGTTTTTAGAATGAATTTATCCAGTTTTCTAAAGGTCAGAACTTCAATGGATTAGGACACTTGGAAAAAGCCATAGCAGTTGTCGAAGCCATAGCAGTTCTCCACAAAGTCGTGGCAGCTGTACATGCAGAGACAGCGAGATGCTTGTTCTCTAGTATACTAAAGAATACTATGATTGACATTTGATTTTTTGATTTAATGCTAGCATTACTTGCAAGCTAAATTTTTAAATTTGTAAATGTGAAGCACAAATATCATATAACTGTATGTTTTTAGCGTCCCCGCCTTGGGAAGAGGCTAAATAAGACGATCAAATAGATTGTTGTTCAAAAAGTTTGGTTTTCCATCATAGTAGCTACTTATTCCGGATGATAAGCAGCTTAATTTAATGCTAAAAACAACATTTCGATTGCTATAGTCCTTGGCCATTGCCAGATGGCAGGGACTAATAAGAAGCGAGGAGGACATGCAACTCTCTACAATGTAAAAATGTGAAGAGGTAAACAAGTATTTATTCAATTGATGTGGGTTTTCTAATAAATTCTGAGCAAAGCATTCAAAGACCAAATTTTGTTTCTATAGAAGATCTGTCCATGTAAATGACATGAATGGACCATAAACCCTCAATTAAAAAATCAATTTAAACCCTCAATTAAAGATATATAAAAAATTAATAAATCTTTATCCACTTTAAATTGAAATAAAAAACTTTACGCAAAATTATAGTTATTTTTCCACGTTTTTTAAATTTATTAAAAGTCAATACAACCTATAAACTCTTTAATACATTACGCGGGTTGATAACCATTAAGACTAAGCATATGTTAAAGATATTCCCTTGAAAATCAATTTAAAGACTCAATTAAAAAATATGTTAAAAATCAATAAATCTTCATCCACATTAAATTGAAATAAAAAATCTGCAACAAAATTTAACCATATTATTTAAAAAATAATATTGCAGGTTCCACGTTATTTTCTTCCAGAAAGCTGAAGCACATGATAACATAATTGTTGCGTCTTGAGAAGCGGAACTCTTCTGAAAGTCGTGTTGGATTCTTTTCCGCCATGCGTTCCAACCCATCCTCTCCGCACGTAAATATTATATCATAGGTCTCTTTTCAGCCACGATATTATTTCATATCCCTCTCAGGGACAATTCTCGCTGATTGCTTCCTACACTATATACCGACTGTTTTTAATTCAGGCCGTTGATAATTAATTAGTTCAAAGATTTCACAGCACACATGATACCGGAAAGTTCGGGTGCTGGTGTTTTCTGTGGGTTTCAATGATCGTTGGGATGTTATTCGTCAAACTGAATTCCTATGGGCTGTGTGTATCACAACTTAGAAATCCAAAAGTACTTATCATTTCTTACTTTTATATGAAAATATACATTTAGATGGACCACATATAAGTTAATAATACTAAAGTTCGGGCGCTGGTGTTTTCCGTGGTTTTCAATTATCGTTGGGATGGTATTCGTCAAACAGAATTCCTATGGGCCGTGTGTATCACAAATTAGAAATCCAAAAGTACTTATCATTTCTTTACTTTTATATGAAAATATACATTTAGATGCACCACAACGACGTTTACCATATTAAAAATTTATTCTCTTTGGATTTATAATATTAAAAACCCTAGAAAATAATATTAAACACTCAAAATTAATATTAATAACAAGCCTTTTGAATAATATTATATCTTCTTAGATTGTTATTATAAACACAAGGAAATAATATATCGTTGGTTTGATACTAAAACCACAAGGGATTATAAACCCAAGGGAATAATATTAACCGAAGGGATAATACTAGAAAGCCTAGAATTCGTATTAATCTCTTGGGTTTTTAGTCTTAAGTCTTCAGTTTATAAACCCAAGGGATTAATACTAAAAACTGAAGGGAATATAAACACTAGGGTTTTTAGTATTAATCCCTTCGGTTAATATTATTGCCATGGATTTTATAATTTCTTGGGGTTTTAGTATCAACACCTTAGGTTTTCTATTCTCTTGGGTTTATTATATGAAATACGTGAGTTTATTAATCTAAGGGTTGATATTTGCACAGTATATTCTTATTTATATGGTTTGTAATTACTAATTTTCCTTACGGTTAACTATTATTCCCAAAAGTTTAATATTATAAATCCTAGAATTAACATGGTTAACCACGGTCAACCATGGTCCAACGTCGCATTTTGACAAGGATTGTCTGAAAATGAAAATCGACCATTATCAACCATGTTTAATTTAGGGTCTATAATGTATTTGTTATGGTTTATATACCTTGGGTTTATAATATTAATTCCTACGGTTTAATATTATTCCATTGGGTTAATAATTCCTTGGGTTTATTGTCCCTAGGGTTAATATTATTGGCTTTGGTTTATAATCCCTTGGAATTTTAGTATTAAACCTTCCGAATATGAACCCTTACATTAGTAAGCTCAAGTAATTGATATTAGAAACCCTAGGGCATAATAAACCCTAGAGTCAATACTATAACCCCAAGGTATTATAAACCCAAAGGACTAATATTATTAAACCCAATGAACTAATGTTATAAATGCAACCTATATAAACCCTTCGTTGACCATGATTGACCTGCGAATAATATTATACTCAAGGGAATTATAAACCTATGAATAATATTATACCCTACGAATATGAACATTTAGATTAATATACCTAAGGGGTTGATAATATAAACCCAAGGGATTAATATTAAAAACCGAATGGAATATAAACCCTAGGGTTTTTAGCAATAATCCCTTCGATTAATATTATTCCCTTGAGTTTATAATCCCTTGGGGTTTTAGTATAAACTCCTTTGTTTATAGTAAAAACTAAAGAGCATAATAAACCCAAGCAAATAATACGAAACACAAGTGAATAATATTAAGCACAATGGATTTGTCTTATAAACCAAAGACATAAATATTTAAACCCTTAAATAAATAGGTTAGAGAAGAGTTCACCACAATAGTTTTTGGATAACAAAAGTTTGTTTACAATGCATAGGTTGGTTATGGTTGACAAGCTTTGTCAGAATGCAAAATGAAATAATGGTTGACCATGCTTGAATGTGATATTGACATAATATTTGTCATTATGCAACATTGAATGATCGTTAAACATCATTGAGAATGTGAAGTTGTACAAAGAGACAATCCTTCTCACAATATCAAAAGTTGGGTTTATAATCCTTTCATATTTTAATACTAAAAAACCAAGGAATCATAAACCCAAGGGATTGTAATCGAAAGCGAAATATAAAGCCAAGGGGTTGGTACAAACCCCTTTGCTTTACATTATCAATCAATTGGGCTAGTAAATATGTAATAAACATATTACTACTATAGTATTAAGAACCCAAGCAAATAATAATAAACCTAAGGAACAAAGATTATAAACCCAAGGTATATCCAACTGAAGATAAATATTATAAACCCTTAAATGAACATGTAATCCCTAAAATATTCGCACAATCCTTCACAAACTAAGACATGTTGGCTCAATAATAGCTTGAGGTTAATAAACCCAAGGGGTTAATAATAACCCTGTAGGTTTACAATATCAATACCACTATTATTATTAATAAATATTATTAACGTAAGTGATTAATTCTACAACCCATACATTTTGTGTTCTCAAAGTATTAATATTGTAAAACCAAGTTATATAAATCCTTGGATAAATATTATAAAGCCAAACAAATAACAAACCCATGGGATGAAAATTGAAAGCCGAAGGGATTATAAATCCAAGCGAATAACAATAAATGCTATGCACAAATATTATAAAGCCAAGACATAAATATTAAAACCCTTAAATAAACATGTCTGACAAGAGTTCACCATGGTAGAATTTTCACTATAGAAGCGTTTTCATAATGCAAAGCTCAGCTATGGTTGAGCAGCTTTGGGATAAGCTTTGTCACAATGCGGCATCAGACAATGGTTAACCATGCTTTATTTTTCTATTGACACAATCTTTGACATTAAACAACATTGAACCATGGTTGACAATAGTTGAGAATGTGAAGTTATAGAAAGATACAATCTTTTTCAGAATAACAAAAATTGGGTTTATTATTCTATAAACCAACATTCATTCAAAGATACTAACAAGAAAGTTGAACGTTTAACAAATGAAGGAATAAAATATTCAATATAACGGAACAATATTAAATGCCATGAAAAACCCCACATTGAAAAAATCAAGAATGAAATAACATTAACAAACAATATTTTGGAAAAGTCTTTCTTCTTGCCCCCTTAGCTAGATTCTGGTTTGTTTTGAGATTTCCTCCCTTTTCCATTCTTTCCCTTTCCAACCAATCCAAAATTTTCTTCATCCTCTCCCTTGGATGAGATTACATATCTGGTATTTAGCGTGATCACTTCTTGTACCAATTCAGATCATAAGCATTCCCAATTCAATAATTTGTACCTCCCGTTCATTGAGTCCTGGTAGTTATTCCATCCTTTGGGAAGTCCTAAAAGAGATAGGCTAACCACGTTACTTTTGCAACATTCGTATCAACCCCTCTAAGCTCATCCTAAATTTGTGTAAATCTAGTGAGATATTGCGAAATAGTATCATTCTTCTACATCTTGATATTTTGAAGTTTTTCTTTGAGGGAAAGTTTTCTATGGTCATTTCTATTCTCAAATAACTCCATAAGTTCCTTCCATCTTGCTAAAGGAGTTTCTTTCCCATGGATATTTGAGACATTGTGGTCTTGCGCTCCATCCAAGATAATTCTCCTTGCCTTGGCTAGATATTTTTTCCATTGGGCTAGGTTCTGGGAATCAGTGGATCCTCGTTTTGGAATGTTTGTCTTGACATATTGCAACAATTTATTGGCATCAAGCACCGCCTCCATGTGATCCTTCCATGAAATTAAATTTGAGCTTCCTTCCAAAGCATACTCGTTGAAGCTCATTCTCCCAACTCTGAAGAGATCCTACTATATTGAAGCTGCAAATTTGAACATCCTGATTAAAAAATTTGAAAATATTGTTCTAATGTGAATCCTACTCTGATACCTTGTAGAAATATGCTGAAATAATTGCAGTTGCTCAAGAATTTTAATCTAAAATCAAGAGACACAATTCTACTCTACTAATTTGCAAAATTTAATTCACAATCTAGAACCACATTCGTAAACATGCAATAAGAAAAACCAAACATGCATAATAGTTTCTAGGGGAATCAAGTTGGGAAAAAACCCTCAAGCCTCTTTACATTAATCATATGAATAGAGAATATATTACAATTTCTTGCCCTCTTTGAGCATAACTTGCAAGTCAATAATCTATCTCTTTTCTTAATGAGAAGCTCTGACCCAAACTTAGATAATTTCCCCCCCACATGAGCCCTATTTCCTTGTGCAAATCTTGACGAATTAGGCCCCTATTTTTTAGGAATTTTCCTTCAACTAATTGCGCAATTCTTGGCATATTCCAGCAATCCATTGTTATCAAGCACCAACTCCATGTGATCCTTCCTTGCAATGAAATTCGAGCTGCCTTCCAAGGCATACTCTAATCTCATCTCGTTGAAGGTCATTCTCCCAACTCTTAAGATATCCTGTTACACTGAAGCTACAAATTCAAACCTCCTAAGAAAAAGCTTCAAAAATCTTGTTCTAATGTGAATATTTCTTTGATACCATGTATAAATATGGTGAAAGTATTGCAACTACTTGAGAAATTTAATCTAGATCAAGAGACACAATTCTACTCTATTGATATGCAAAATTTAATTCACAATATAGAACCACATTTGTAAACATGAAATAAGAAAAACAACACATGCACAACATTTTTTAGAGGAACCCAACTGGGAAAAAACCCTCAAGCATAATTGCATTAATCAGATGAATAGAGGATGTATTACAATTAATTTCCCTCTCTAAGCACAACTTGCAAGTGAATAACACATCTCTCTACTCAATGACAATCTCTGACCCAAACTTAGATAATTTTTTCCCCGCCTAAGCTCCTATTTCCTTGTGCAAATATTGAGGAATTAAGCCCCTACTTTTTTCCTCCAACTAATTGCACAATTTCCAAGCTTGATCCTCTAACTGCATGCAACACGTGTACACTCAAGCCTAGTCTATAGCTAATGTTACACTACGTTGGAATCTCCACCACAGCAGAGGAACTCAAATTCTTTACATGCACTAGCTATTTTTGTTTGATTGATCAGTTAACTGGATGATCATTGAGTTAGACTATTTTCCCACTACACAATTGACCTCCAACTAGTTCTATCAATAGTTAGAACTAGTTTAATTGAGTACAAGTAGAAATAACTAAATGGATTGCCACAAATTAGCAATCAACACATGTAAAATGAACTACAAGCCCATTAACTAAAATTTACAGAGCTCATTGAGTCAAAATATCCATGTCACCTTAGTTAGTTTCCTCCAAGTTGTCTGTTGATGTGACAATTTTGAATTTACCAATTTGACCAAGACTGAATCAAATTAAGTGTTTCTTGCTACACTTCTCAACACAAACAAGCAAAGATCATAATATTTTTTTTTTTTTGAGCGGAAGATCATCACCAAACAAATGTAATCCTTTGGTAAAACCTTATGAACAAGAGTGCAAGAAAAATATGCCATGGCCTTCCATAACCAAGATAAACAAAAAGGGGGATAGATGAGCACCCTATCATAATTCTTGGGATGATTTAAATGTAGAGGATGAAGAGGCATTAGCTAGGATTGAAAGAAAGGTGGAGGTGATGACAGAATAAATATAAGAGATCCAATGTTTGGAAAACCAAAAATCATATAGAACTTGCAACAGATAATCCCATTTGATTCAATCATAGGCCCTAGGCATATCAAGTTTAATCAACATACCTAGTTTCTTTAGGTTTTTCATAGAATAAATGATTTATTGGGTTATGAAAATATAAATTGTAATCTACCTTCCTTCCACAAAGCCAAATCGCTCAGGATAAATGAGAATAGAGAGCAAGGTTTTAGACATTTAACCATAATAATGGATATCACTTTATAGAGAAAATTACATTAATAAATAGGCCAAAAACCATTGGGATCTATTGAACTTCTAGATTTAGGAACTAAGGTAATGAAGGTATCATTAAGACCCCCCACAACGACTGAGTTTGTCTATATTATTCCACCAATTCACGTATCTCCTATCCGAGAAAAGGCCAACATGCTTGATAAAAATCCAAATTAAATCCATTGGGTCCTTACGATTTATTTTTCATCATCTCCATTACCACCATTTCAACCTCTTAAAAGGAGATAGGTTGCATGAATGTTATTTTCTACTCTTCATTGATAAGTCGAGGGATACAATTCAAAATCTTAATTATATAAAATTTCATGTGAAAATAGGGTTCTGACAAAATGTTCTGACTATAATCCACCAATTCCTACTCAATATCCAAGTGAAGGATTTTCTGGGTACCATATTTTCCCATAAGAGAGTAAATATGGTTGTTATGATGGTGTTGCAGCATGGAACTATGAAAAAAATTTGAATTTCATTCACCCTCTCTCAACCACTAAACTTGAGACTTTTTCCTCCAAACAATTTCTTCATCTGGAATGAATGATTTTTATTGTTTCCAGTCACAGTAATCGCCTTCCACCAACCTTTGTTTTCTCAATGATATCTAGCATCTTGTTGATGGTGCTATATACTGCAAACATACACCGGGTCTCCCCAATGTGAAGTCCCAATTATAACACACATTGTTTGGAGTAGGAGCCCCATCCAGAGTATTGGCCTGACCACCATAACACAGATTTGTCTTGGTTTCAATAGATAACATAAGAGATTAGGTACATAAACCTTAAAAGGGAAAGTTCATTGACATTGTGAAACACCGATTACAATATGCAAAAGGAGATATTCATGAGTGGGAGATGAGAGTGAGTCTATGAAAGGAAGTAATAACACTAACCTAAGAGAGACACATAAGAGCTTGGAAAGATTCGTTAGTGAAATAGTTCACATAATGATTATTAAAGCGAATACAAAACACATTCAACTAGATGAGTACCAAAGCCACCGAAATAGTTTAATTTCTTTAGTACATATGAACACAAAATTTATTGTAAACATCCCAAGAATAATCCCCAAAATTTTTTGAGACATGCATGAAAAAGTGTTATCAAATTGAATTTCAATTAGGAGAAAGACCCAAGTACATAGTTACAATGATGAATCATTAGTTCCAATAGTGGAAAATTAAGTCACTTCATGCTTCTCCAAATAATAGTTATTCTCTCTTATGCCAAGTATAGAAGCCAAGACTAGCTCTCCAAAGCTTAAGCCTCCAAAAGCCCTTTGCTTAAGTAATGAGGCTGACTTTATAACAAGAGGAATGACCTTTCATATCCTCATGAATCTTATATTACTCTCATGACTCTTGGACTTCTAGTGTGTCCTTTAGACTTCTAAATGACTTTTGAACTTTTATATATTCTTGTCCATATATGAATATGTGACTGCTCGTGTTCCACATATGACTTGTAATGTACCCTAATAATAATAAAAATAATAAACAATAATTAATATATTATAATATTAAAATATAAGCAAATAAATAATAAATAATGAAGAAATATAATAATAACAAATAAATAAAATAGTAAAGTTCTAAATAAGTATATATAAAAGTAAAATATAAAATAGTAAGTAAAGTTAACAAAAAGTAAAATAAAATAAGAAAGGGTTAACTAAAAGAACTATAAAAATAGTAAAAATAAGTAAAGTTATCAAAATATAAAAAATCAATAAAATAAGAAAGAAATAAATTAAGAGAAAATTTAACTTAAGTAAAACTCAAAATAAAAATAAAAAAGTTGCATGTTGACACATGGAATGTGTGGATGCAGTTCTAGAAATGGCTCGAGTAGGCCATGCTAGACATCACTATGGCTTAGACAATGATGGAAGTCTAACTCCTCAACATCCTCGCACTGATTAGTTGTAACATATTGATGTCAAGATTAGTAGTCCACAATGGTGTTTGTGTGATCTAAGGTGACATCTTTCTGGAACCTGACTCTTGCCTCCATAGCATCTGGGTACACTTATCGAGTTCCTCTATCCAAATCGTCTGTAAGCATGAACATAATTGTCTTCAATGTGGCTAGACTAGCAACATACTTGTGCATGATGTCTGCACTAATGGGCAAGTCTGGGTTGGTAGCAATGTGCATCAACTCGTCGAAGTATGAGTCAAGCTCTAATCAAACTTATGCCTTTGTCTTCACCTGGGTGAGAGTCCCAATAGATTGGATCACATGTGCTTGCACCACAACATTCATACTCTTGAACACACATGCATGAGAAGCCTATATACTAGTGATGAGCTGTGGGAGCTCTTCATAGTTCCGGACCTGACTCTAGATACGTGTCTTCAGCTTGACCGCACTAGCCTTCATCATGTTAAGCAAGTGAAGCGAGGCTCCCTTGTATCTCATCTTCCATACTTGCATGTAATCAACGACATCATGAAACTTCTTCAAGATACATGCTCTTCTAGCACATCATTGCTACCATCCATTGAGATGGATGACTGCCATATGCATTGTGCCAAACTTGGAGTACAACACTCACATAACTGTGTCAAGGGACAATACTTCATCTAGTATTACCTTCTTTAGTTCATCTCCGGTGGACGTTGTCACCAACTTTCCTCCTTGTTTGGTCATCTATAGTTCCTTAGCCATTCACTCATTCTCAGCTATTAGAAAGAAAACACTTGAGCTAGTGGCTTCATTATACACTCTAGTTGCATCAACGAAGGCTGCTGGATGTTTGCGCACGTCAGACATAATCAGTCATTCCTCAACTTGCACAGGAGATATATGATCATATAGAGTCGACACTCTACGCAACTACAAAACTCTATGTTAAGACTCGTCGAATGACATGTTGTGCATCTCTTCTTTTGGCTGATCTCCAAGGATCTCAGTACCTCCTTGGACACTTGAGACTTACTCATCATCTGGATTTGGTGAATCAGGTAATTCAACCTCTTGGTGGTGAGGCATAATGTCGATGTCATGTCCCAATTCCTATTGCTCCATATTCATATCCAATTGTTGAAGTGCTTGTTCTATCTCATGAGCGAAGTCCTACTCCTGCAATGGTTCACCCTATTTACTTGATGCCAATTGTTCTGATGAATCCACTACTAGTATGGGTATTGTTTCATCTGTTTTCACATGTTACACCCCCTGCTGTACATGTTTCTATTTCGTTTCCCTCTCCTGTTTTCACAACTCTTGTTCCTTCTGGAGTTACTCCTTCATCTCATGTAACTCCTTCTCTGCTTCCCTCATTCTTCTCTTCTCCCTTTGCCTTTGCGTGATTCGCTTATTGCGTTTTTCTCTGTTTGCCTCTATAGCCATAGCTGATTTCTCTACCAACGGATATGCTCAGAACTTGCGGCTTTTCTCTTCCTCCATGTGATCGACAATCTTCCTCTTACCCTTGTCGCACACTGGTATGCTTACCTCTGCTAAGACTATTGCTGGTGCTAATGCTCTCTGGTATGTTGCTTCATGTTGCTTTGCTAACCACTCCACAGTGAAGCTGATCGGTTCATTGAGTCTGGAGGACTTCTAACAGTATCTCCATGGGTCCTCCTCCACCCAATGACATGCCCCGTGGATCCAGTTGAACTGTACCCTCGTGCATTGATCTCTCACAATACAATGTGGGTCATACAGATTGTAACTTTGGAGGTCGAATGGATACTTCTTCACCAGTTCTGCCTAGACATGCACTTGGTTGAAACTCTGGATCTCGTATAACCCAATCCACAACGGAAGAGCGGGCCAAGGTGCCTTCTTCTTCCGGTGCAGTTTAGTTGTCAATCCTACTGAGATGTGATATGCTACTTCCTGCATGATGGGTATGTCCAAGGCAAACTTTGGTAGAACATGCAGAGGCTTCTCTGCATTGAACATTCATATGAAGGTGTATATAGTGAGGCATACCAATCAATAATGTCTACCAGTGCCTCCATTGCTTCCTTCGACATGCAAGGTGGATCCTGTTCGAATATCATCTTGTAGACTGGGGTGACAAAATGATCAGACAATTGTGTGATTACTCTAAAGCTGAATTGAGAAAACAACTTACAATATGTGTTCACAGCAGTCTCCGCTGGTGAGCATGCCCACTCCAAGCCTGGGAACTCCTATCGAGCACAAATTGCATCTAAGATGTAGGTGGACATGTAGATCTCTACTTGCATACCTCCGAGTGACTGTCGAGCCTTCTTTACCTAGTCCTTTAGCTGATGAGACAACATGCTAGACCAGTTACATGGTTTAACCTCTCTGGCCAACTGGTCCAGTGCGATCACCCTACTCTGTGGGAAGGTTTCTGTGCTTTCTTGGCCACATAGTCAACATGCAAATATGACCAAGTATTGATACACCTTTTGTAGTATCTTTGTCTTATAGGGTTGGTTAGGTGTCATCCTGAATCTAGCCAGCTCCTTTACCCAGTTCTTCAAAATGTCTCTGGAGTTGGCACTACTGCTGGGTAAGCTGAAAGGAGACTCCATGATAGTCACAGCTTTAACATCTGATACATCTCATCATAATCTTGTGCCCAGAAGATGGAAAGCTTCATCCCGCTAACTCTACTCAGAGTCATTGTCTTGGGATCAGTGTGCGAGATGATCCAGTGTATCATGTCCATGCATGGGAACACGAGTATATGCAAGTAATCCGGTACAAGCTAAACTTGTGAATGTTCACATACACCTAATGGTATTTGAGGTATTCTACAAAAGTTCCTGCAAATGCTTCATTGACCTCTTGTCATTTCAACTTGATGTCCTTGTCTAGAAATAGCTTGGTATCTTCATAGATTGGTAGACATGCGGAAACCTACTCAACTGTTGCTCCAGATGAACTTCCATCAGTGTCCTTTGATCATGCTCTCTTTTAGGCCATTGATCTTATACTGCTAAGAGGCGGATGAACACTTGAAAGATCTGGAGACAAAGCAACATGCATGGCAAGAAATCTGTTAGAGAAAACCAAAGCAAATTTAGGGAATGACTTAACACATACCTAGGGAATGATAGGAAAAGATTGTGCAATTTCTTCTGGGAGGCTACATGACTAGCTACTAGAACTATGCAAAAGGAAGTCTGGGATGTCTATGAGGCAATACTGGCTGTTGTATTTGTGAAATGCACAATCCAGGCTGACCGTTGACTGTTGGGATTGTGCAATGTGCAATTCTAGCTGGCAATGACTGCAGGCTCAGGGACTACATTTCACAATTTTCTGGGCCAGCAATCACTGTCCCTCAGAAATGTGCAAAGCAGTCCTAGAGGATAGTGCCTGGGCAGAAATGCACATTTCTAGAGAGGAAGACAGAGCCTTTCTTCTCCATATTGCGCAATGTTGTTTAGTGAGGCAAAGTCCAGGCCAAGGTTGGCTAGACTCGCCGATGGGCAATTGAAAGAATATTTGAAAGTGAATGCATGGTGAAACTAAGTGAAAGAATAAGTAATTAATCGTGCATGCAAATATTGAATGAAATATTAAGTGAAAAGGTCAAGATGCATGTGGGTGATGCGAGTTGTCGAATCTACGATCATTTGTGAAAAACAGTTTCATGCATGCAACATTAATGAGATAGCAACGACAACTGAAACATTTCTATTACAACCTAGTATGCATGTAAATGATGACAAATGTTCAAAGAAATCAATAAATCATCACTCACATAAGAAAAAACACAAAAAGCGACAAAATTTTTGAAAAAGACAAGTTGAGACCACTTACCCATGAATTGCTCAACTGAATGTGTCGAAGAGTCCTGGATGTGTTGTGGGATGTCAAAGCTCCAAGATCGATGTAAACGAATGAGCTCTAATGCATCGAATAAATAATTTTGAGCTCATGACGCGCATTGCCCCAAATCTACGAAAAAGCAGCAGTTGGAGAAAAGTTTCTAAAATGAACTTTGCATGTAACCTTTGGCTACTAAAAATAGCTCCCTGAATCATGGGATGCTTTTGCATGTTGCCTTTTGCTATTCCAAGAAAAATCAAGTCATGAATGTAAGTCAAGTTTCCTTAGTCCCAGGTAGAACTGGTCAACTCAACTGCTCATGCATGAGGCTGCTCAACTACTGGGGGGAAATCGACATTTCTAGATGGGAGGTGGGCTAGCTGCCCAGGAGATTTGTACAATTTTAGGGTAGAGCAGCTAACTGTTTCCCAAGATTGTGCAATTCCTAGGTTGAGAAGGCCTGCTGGGAAGGATTACAGAGTTTTCTGGGTGAGGCTTAACTGGCAGGATTGCGAATTCTGGAGCCCAATAGGTTGCCAGACAAAATTTTGCAATTTATGGAGGGAAGGTTGGTGGCCCTCCAGAATTGCGCAATTTCTTGGGGAAGTTGCTTAGCCTGCAACTAGACCAAGTTTGGGGGAACAACCTATGAGGGGAATGCATTAAGCTTTGATTGGTATCTTGTCTTTGTGCAAGAAAAACACTGTAGCTTATGTACTTGACGAAGCAGGACAAGGTGTTGAGAAGGGTTGGTAGAGAGGCTCCAAAACGAAGCTAAGGAAAAATTTTCGAGGGTGGTTGTAGCTGCTACAACATAACCCAACACAGAAGGGAAATGGCTGATAAATTTCATCAATTTGAACGAGCTCATTTACAGGTTTCAAAGAAAAAATGAGATCTTTCTTTTCTGAAATGTTGTCAGGATGCATATGTGATGACCAAAAACTTATGATGTGATTAATCTGAAATACATTATCAAAATAAGTATGGATCACAAACGTATAAAATCAAGCATTATAATGCTACACGGACGGGAAATGGCTGATAAAGTTCATCAATTTGAACGAGCTCATTATAACTTTCAAAGAAAAAATCACAACTTGCTTTTTTGAAACATTGTTGGGATGCATTTGGGATGACCATCAACCTATGATGTGATTAATCCAAAAGACATTATCAAAAGTAGTTTGGATCAAAAAATGTTAAAATCAAGCATTATAACCCTACACAAAAGTGAAATGGCTAATAAAGTTCATCAATTTGAACAAGCTCGTTTATAGGTTTCAAAGAAAAAATTAGATTTTTGTTTTCTGAAAAATTGTAGGGATGCATCTGTGATGACCAACAACTTATGATGTGATTAATTCAAAATACATTATCAAAATTAGTATGGAACACAAAAATATAAAATCAAGCATTATAATACTACATGGAAGGGAAATTGCTGATAAAGTTCATCAATTTGAATGAGCTTGTTTACAAGTTTCAAAGAAAAAATCAAATCTTTCTTTTCTAAAACGCTATAGGGTTGCATCTGTGATGACCAAAAATTTATGATGTGAATAATTTGAAAGACATTACCAAAATTAGTATGGATCACAAAAGTCTAAAATAAAGCATTATAACCCTACACAAAAGGGAAATTGATAAAGTTCATCAATTTGAACAAGCTCATTATAGGTTTCAAAGAAAAAATCATAACTTGCTTTTTGAAATGTTGTAGGCATGCATTGGCGATGACCAACAACTTATTATGTGATTAATCTGAAAGACATTATCAAAATCAGTATGGATCACAAAAGTCTAAAATCAAGTATTATAACACTACATGGAATGGAAATGACTAACAAAGTTCATCAATTTGAATGAGCTCATTTACAGGTTTCAAAGAAAAAATCAAATCATGCTTTTCTAAAATGTTGTAGGGATGTGATCCTAAAACAACAGAATTGACTGTTTGCTCAAATTATTCAAATATTAACTAAGGTTTATTTTTAAGTGAATTAATAAGGAAAATGGATTTTTATGTGCCTTAAACTTAAAAACTTGAAATTTGAAATCAACCATGAACAACAGAAATAAGAAGCAAACACAACAAATTTGATGACAAAGTTTGTCCCTCTTGCACTACATCTCTGGGTCCGCTTCCAATGGTTGTCTAATGTATTGAAAATGCTCATAAAGTCTCTTTACATCAAAATTCATCATCATGGAATATGCTCACATGCATCAATGGCCACTATCAACTGATAGGCTTTGGCCTCAACTTTCCAACGTAACTTTCAAATTACAAAATGGCCCAATATTGGCCAAGATATACCTCAAAAGGAATTTACAGACACTCATAAAATATATTCAAATTTGACTCCTTATAAATCCCTTTGTCGATGGCACAGTGGTAAACTCTTTTATAACCCATGGGAAGGTCCTAGGGTCAAACCCGCAGACCTCCTGGGATTTGATTATAAAAACATGTATTAACATATTATTTGACTTTTGGTTTATTAACATACCGCGCTATATATATGACATATGGTCTATCATTAAAGTTTTAATATAGTATAACAATACTGGTGGATATACAATAGAATCTCCACTCGCCATATACAACATATCGTATATAACCATAGTATAACAATAAACTTTGGTGATATGTATTAAACCTTCCACGGAGGATTTGAGGTAACATATATATGTTAAATTTTGGTATATAGTTGTTATATTATGGTTGCTCTGTGCCGAGTTTAGAATGGCGTTAACACATTTGGCATTGGCATTAAAACAAACTTGGGGTTTGGCAGGCCTACCAAATATGGAAAGCTCCGCTAACCCTTTCCACCATAGTCAATTCAATGAACCCTTAAATATAATTTTGTGCCCTTCCTACATTAAGTAAAGTCGTCGTCTGTTGGTAAAGTTTTGGGCTATCGATTCCAGTGGTCACGATTTTGACCCACAACTTGGTAGTTTGACCTGTGGGTGTGACCTGCTACCACGTGTCCTACTCACCTACTACCATGTGTCCTGCTCACCTACTACCATGTGTTCTACTCTAGTGCTTCCACTTGTATTGCCTTGGTGCTACCACTTTGCCTGCTTTTGCCCATTTTTTTTCCTGCTTAGACAAAAATTCATAACACATTTTCTCCCTCATACAAAGGCCATTTTGAAAACCGAACATACCACCAGAATTTGTGCGACGATCTCTTTAACTTGGTGCTAGTTTCATATATGAGACTGATAAAACTTCAGCATTTTGAGGATCCTCCTGGATGATTCCTCTCCAATGTAAGCTTTTGGACCACCAAAATTTTGGTTTTAATAATATATGAGGTGAGGGTACTGTTCCCTCACCCTTCCGATCTCCATCCACCTGGCTTTACTTGGATTGATGCCTTTGAGTCCCACTCTAAGATAATTTACATCTCCTCGCTTGGAAGTGTGAACCTTCCTATCCAAGATGGTATCTTTTTGTAACTCAGTCATACATTCATGTCAAAAATCATCTATGGTTGGAATTTGAGAATTTTCCTATGGATCCATGATCATTGGACGTTCATAAAACTTCAAACTTTCAACATTTCCAACTGAATATATGTGCATGTATGGAGGCAAATTCAACAGGAATGCATTGTGCCCAATCTTTTCAACAATTTTAAAAAGACCATACCTTATAGGTTTGAACTGTTTACCTTCACCTTTAATCCTTTCATTGTTGATGTATAGCCATACTTGATCACCAACCTGGAAGTGATGATCCATTTGATGTTTGTCATGACGCACTTTGTACTTAGCTTGACTTTTCTCCAATTGACCCTAAACTACTTCATGAATCTTTTTTATTCTTTCAATGAACTTGATTTATTTGTCGGCATCTCCATGTCCATCCTCCTTAGCTTCTTCACCAAACATAGAGTCTATTGGTGATTTGGCAGGTACCCAAAACATGTTTCAAAAGGAGATCTACTAGTAGAAGAGTGCAAGGCCCAATTGTAAGCATTATGGACATAATGTTAGGATTCATCCCGCAACTTAGGATGTTTGCTGCAATAACCTTTGAGATGTACCACTATTCTCTTCACCACCTTTACTTTTCCATCGGTTTGTGGATGAAAATTTGTGCTCCTTTTCGACTTAGTGTCCATGAGTCCCCACAAACTTGACATAAACTCCCCCATAAAGCGAGTCCTGATATGAGATTATAGAATTAGGCAACCCAAAATGAACCCATACATTTTTAAAGAGCATTTGTGCAATATTTTTAGCAATAACATGCTTCTTACATGGAACAAGAATACACTTTTTTCTAAATCTGTCAACCACAACATATAAATAATCATGCCCTTTTCTAGACATTGGAAGTCCTCCTACAAAATCCATAGATATACTCTCCCATGGCTAAGAAGGAACTGGAAGTGGCATATACATACCTAACTTTTGGTTGTTTGGTTTTCTTGTTGAAAACATGACACAACCTTTGACGTATTTAGTATTTGTTTCATTCATCTGAGGCCAATAGAAAAACCTTTATAATTGTGCCACTATCTTATCTACACCAAAATTCCCTTAAACACGAGAAGAATGTGCTTCCCTGATCACATGCACTCTTTCTCCCTCTGGTATGCACAACATGCCAAGATGGTACAATAACTTGTCATGAACATGATAATTCACTTCTTCCACATGAGCACCATGAGTCAGTGATTCATAAATATCCTTAAAATCAGTATCTGCAGCATATTGTTCTATATAACTTTCTTGTGCTAAAGAACTATTTTGCAGAAAAACTGAAGCATCTAAAGAAGGTACTGATAACATATCAACTACTTTATTGGTGGTACCTTTCTTATATTTGATTACTAAATGCAATTGTTGAAAAACCCCATCCATCTATGATGTCGAGGCTATTTCAACTTAGTTTGTGATTGAAGGTATTGAAGTGGCTGATGATTTGTATGAATC
This sequence comes from Pinus taeda, assembly GCA_000404065.3. Classification (NCBI taxonomy): domain Eukaryota; kingdom Viridiplantae; phylum Streptophyta; class Pinopsida; order Pinales; family Pinaceae; genus Pinus; species Pinus taeda. Next base: position 225,246 of record APFE030863893.1, on the reverse strand, counting down.
ACTGTTTCTTTGCCCATTAAATAATGTTTCCATTTTTTAACACTTTCCACTAATGCATAAAGTTCTTTATCACAGGTTTGATGGTTACCCATTAATTTAGAAAATGTTTCTAAATGAAAACAAATAGGCTTTCATTTTTGTAATAATACTACACCCATTGCATACCCACTAGCATTGGTTTCTATTTCAAATGGTTGTTGAAGGTATGGTAAAGCCAAGATTGGAGTTGTAATAATTTTCTTCTTTAAAGTATCAAAAGTTTTTTTGTTTTTTTCCTCCCCACTGAAAGGAGACTTTAGAACTTGTTAAATCATGAATTGGTGATGCAATAAAAGGTAAATGAGAAATAAACTTCCTCCAGTACTGAACTACACCCAAGAAACTTCTAACTTCCATCACATTTTGAGGTCTTGGCCACTTAATAATTACTTCAATTTTAGTTGGATCTATTTTTAGGTGACCTCCTCGAAATATTTAACCAAGATATACTAAGGAAGTTTTTTGAAATTCACATTTAGAGAGTTCTGAGATACAGTTTCTCTTTTTGCAACACATCAAAAGCTTATTTAACATGCTTTACATGTTCTTCCCAACTTGAACTGAAAATAAGAATATCATCCAGATATACTATGACAAACTTATCAATAAAAGGACAAAAAACATCATTCAACACTCTCATAAAAGTTGTTGGAGAATTGCATAACCCAAATGGCATAACCAACCATTCAAAAATCCCTTATCTAGTCTTAAATGCAGTTTTCCATATATCATTCTCAACAATACAAATCTAATGATAACCACTTCTTAAATATATTTTTGTAAAGTAAACAACATTCTTTAATTGATCAATCAAATCATCAATTCTTGGAATAGGATACTTGTTCTTAATGGTGATTTTATTGAAGGATCTAAAATCAACACACATTCTCCAAGTTCCATCTTTCTTTGAGACTAATAGATAGGTGATCCACTTGGAGAAGAACTAGGTCGAATAAAGCCTTTATCAACCAATCCCTGAATTTGTTTCTTAATATCTTCATTTTCAATGATTGACATACGATACATGCCAATGTTCGGGAGAGGGGAATCAGATTGTAATTGAATCTCATTTTGCATTTCTCATTTTGGAGGTAAAATTTTTGGTTCTTTAAACAATTCCTTATAAGAATCTACTATTTCAACCAATTTTTCCTTAAACTGAGAATCACACCCTTGAAAAGCATCATACTTATCTTTAGGTTGTTCTTTAACAATCATGAGAATATCCTTTTTACTTGAATTTATTAACCTTTTCATTTGACTAACATTGATTAAATCCAAGTTTGTCTTAATTCTTTGTGCCCTAACAACATATTCAATTCCATCTTTAAAGAGATGATACTTATTCTCCTTTCTATTAAATATGGCATCTCAGTCATAAAGATACAAACTACCCAACACAACTCCACATATATCCAAAGGAATCACATCTAGCTCAACTTCATCAACAAAATTAGTTGCAACTGCAAACCTTAATCGACATTGTTTTGTGACTTGCATCTGAGTATTTTCTTTCAACCATCCTAAAGGGTATGGTTTTGGATGATTTTTAGTTTCCAATCCCAATTTCCTTATTAGTTCCTCAAAAATTATATTTTCTTGTGATCCACTATCAAATAATGTGTCTATCTTATTGTGATTGGATATTATCCTTATGTGAAACAATTCACCTCTCTTCTTTTCTTCAATCATATTATTAGCTTTTGAAGAGGATGCATAACAACTAGAACTAGAACTAGTTTCAAAAGGAATACCTGTCAGACCCATAGCGGTAATATTCTTTTCATCACTGGAGTCAGACCCCAAATCTTGTTGGAATGCAACATTAGCTTTCATTTCACCCTTCTTCTTAAGGAAATTCTTTGGTTTAAGTTCAGGATGAAACTTCCAACATTTAGCGTCATCATGTCCAACCCTCTGACAATGAGTACAAGTAAGCCTTTATCCGTCCTTCTTTGTTGTTTCCTATTTCTTCCCTTTCAACTTACTCTTTCCCTTACCTTCTTTGGAATCTTTGTTCTCTTAATGCTTGAATGGTTTCTTTGAAAAGTTTTGCTGAAACAATCTGCCACTTGATTCAATATGAATGTCTTGTACACACACTTCATCAAAGTCAGTTGGATTAAACATAAGAAAATTATGTCGCAAATAAGAATGAAAACTTCCAATATACTTTAACAAAGTTTCTTGTGTGTTTAATCTAACATTGAGTGCTAATTCCTTTTTCCTGAATTCCTGTGTAAACTCTTGCACACTTTGTCCTTTACTTTGCGTTAAATGCTCCCAATCCATTATAGCATGTTGCATATATCCTAGATTATAGAATTTCTTTCTAAGAGCTTTAACAAACTTAGACCATGAAGAGATTATTTTACCTTGTTTCTTCAAATCTGATTGAGTTTTAATTTCCCACCAAATCAAAGTTGTTCCTCCCATTCTAAGTGTAGCTAACTAAATTTTTTTAGATTCATCAACAACATTTTGAATTCTACAATATAATTCAAGTTGCTTTATCCAGTTAGCTAACTTTTTAGGATTCATTTCACCATCATATATTGATAACTCAAACTTAACATCAAGCTTCAAAAAAGGAGATTTCTTTCACTTCATTTCTGAGTCTAAATCTGAACTTTAATGATAATAGAATAAAGAAGAAGAAGATGAAGATGGAGGAGAAGGAGGTTCATTAACATCAACTTTTTCCTTGCCCTTTTTATCTTTCGTTCCTTTAGAAGATGAAGCTACACCTCTAGTCTTCTTTTATTCATAAAGTTCTGCAATCATCCTTTGCATATTAAGAAAAATTTGTTGAAATTTCTCCTCACCAACGACCTTTGTTTTAGGAGCTTATCCTTCATTTGACTCTCCCATATTCAAATTTTGAAAGACTTTCCTCTTTCCAATCTCTTGATTTATCTTCTCAAGTTTCCCTTCTCCACGTCACAACCTGGATCTAGTCAACATTCACATTGGAAAATATCCTACTTATACATGATCAACCTTGTTCTGATACCAAAATATGATCCAAAAACAACATAATTGACTATTTTCTCAATTTCATCAAATATTAACAAAGGTTTCTTTTTAAGTGAATTAACAAGGAAAATGGATTTTTGTGTGCCTTAAACTTAAAAATTTGAAATATGAAATCAACCATGAACAACAAAAATAAGAAGAAAAGACAACAAATTTGATGACGGAGTTTGACCCTCCTGGACTACATCTTCGGGTGTGCTTCCAATGTGCATTCGATGTATTGAAAATGCTCATAAGGTCTCTTTACATCAAATTTCACCATTTTGGAGTATGCTCACAAGCATCAATGGCTACTGTCAACTGATAGGCTTCGGCCTCAGCTTTCCAACACAACTTTTAGATTACAAAAAGGCCCAATATTGGCCAAGATATGCCTCAAAAATCATTTATAGGCACCCATAAAACATATACAAATTCACTCCTTATAACTCCCTTCGTTGATGGAGCAATGGTAAATGCTTTTATAACCAATGAGAAGGACCCGATGTCAAACCCTCACACCTTCTGAGATTTTATTGTAACAACATGTATTAACATAGTATTTGATTGTTGGTTTATTAACATATCATGTCATATATATGATATATGGTCTATCACCAAAGTTTTAATATAGTATAACAATATTGGTGGATATACAACTGAATCTTCGCGTGCCATATAGAACATATGGTATATAACCATAGTATAACAATAGACTTCGACGATATTTATTAAACCTTCCACGCGGGATTCGAGGTAACATATATATGTTAAAATTTTGTATATAGTCGTTGTATTATGGTTGCTCCACGCCGAGTTTAGAATGGCATTAACACATTTGGCATTGGCATTAAAACAAACTCGGAGTTTGTCGGGCCTCTCAGATATGGCGGGCTCCACCAACCATTTCCACCATAGTCAATTCAACAAACCTTTAAATATAAGATCTCATCTCAGTAATCATCTTAGTAACCTTTAAAGCAGACCCAAAAGGTAGACCTCATCTATGCTTTATATTCATGGAAGATCTACTTTGTTGCTTATCTTCACCCTCCAAAGGGTCTTCGATCAATATCAGATTGCTCTGAGTCATCATGCAATGTCTTATTTATGTCTTGATCCATGATATACTTCATGTCCCCATGATAGCTCTATTTTGTTCTCCTTCTCTAAAGGTATTTCTTTGTGCTTTCTCCTTGCTATCTACTTTGAGCATTACCTTTTCATGCTAAGAAAGTACTCATGGCAATGAAAATCATTCATGAAAAAGAGAAATCAGTCTTAAAAACATATACTTTATCACTACTTGGCTCATGGAATGATCAACTCATGATAGGCCTATGAGAGGGTTAAAAGAAGGAGGCTTGATTAGGAGGGTGCAGTCAAACTCATTAGTGGTTTCAGAAGGCTCCATTGTTCATTTTTATTGCCCTAAAGGTAGTGAAAGGTCAAGGCTCACAAGAGGCCTTCAAAGTGCACTTGTACACTCAAGCAAGAGAGAGAGAGAACTCAAGGGCGCAGGGTGTAGGTCTAAAGCACGAAGGAGAATAATTTGTTGGTTCAAGGTGCACTTGTGCATTCAAGGGATAAAGGAGATCGCAGGGGCGCATATCGAAGGATCAAGAGATCAGGCTTCATGTATTCCCAATGTGCTTGTGTGCTCATGTGGAACTAGTAGTGTAGGATGAAGCCTTCATGCTTCATGACTGTTCCATGCACCCTAAGGAAAGAGAAGGATGAAGGCTTCATGCTTCGTTACTACGCCATGCGCTTTTAAAGAGACAATGGATCCTTGTTTTTCAAAAGTGTGCTTTGTTGTTCTTAATGTGCTTTGTTGTTTTGAAGTGCATTTCATTGTTCTGAAGTGTGCTTTGTTATTCTAAAGTGCTTTGTTGTTCTGAAGTTCACTTTTGAAGGGAGAGAAGGTCTTTGTTCTTCTTAAGTGTGCTAAATAGGTCCTTATTGTTCTACAATGTGCTCAAAGGGTCCTTGTTGCTTTGAAGTGCACCTTGTATTCCCGAAGTGTGCCTTGTTCATCTGGAATGTGCTTTTCACTAAGGGATGCAAAAAACCACTAGGTCACTTATCCTAGGAAGTATTGATGCATTGTGAGAGGGAGGAGAGTTTAGAAATGACTTAGCTCATAAGCATGGGAGGAAAAGATATGTCAATGAGGCTCATAAATAGGTGGCACTCATCACCTGGAGAAATATTTAAGCTTTCATAACTTGCACTAGGAAGTAGGAAAACATGAAGAAAACACTTGCAAAATGCGAATGAACTTGAAATCTACACATTCCAGAGCGAAGGTAACATGAAAATGCCACTTATTAAAGTTAAAGCAAGTCAAAATGGCAGTCATGAATGTGAAAGTGACACTTTTGGAAGCGAAAGTATGTAAAAGATGACATTTGAGAAAACTCACAAAAATAGAAGTACAAACGTAAGTAAGGTGAGGGAGACTGTTAATGAAAGTATGCACTGACTAACAACATGAGTTGAACATCTCACAAGCACTGTCTTGATGGACGATGTTATGCTTGTTTAAGCCTGCATAAAGAAGGTGCACTATTGATTTCAACTAGGACTGTGCATGTGTGAGCAAGTGACTTTACATGTAGAACCTGAGAAGAAGACTTAAACATATCAAAAAACATCAATTAAACTAGGAAAGGATTATGGAATGACAGATTGTAATATGCTCAGTAGGCTCATAAATTCAAATGTATGCAAAATTGGAGGGTGTTGATCACAACATCAAGACTCCTATGGCTAGAAAATTTCAAAACGAAATGGGTGATTATACAGTGCTTCTTTTAAGTCAATTTATACTTTGATCAGCCAATGATCTGATCTAAGGCAAGGAAAGATAACAACCTCAACACAAATATCTTTGTGCAAAACTTGTTCCTTTATGAAAAAATGATCCAAATGACTAGCTATTTGATGGTGAGTACCTCTTCTATTGTTGCAAGTAAAAACACCATTGATTATAGGTATATCTACTAGATTCATTATTTCAATGAAACCATCAAATGATGCAGAGATAGGATCAAGCTTACACAACCCCTCTTTCTTTTCTGACAAAGATTGAATGAGGTTAAAATCTCCACCTAAAATCCACAAAGAGTCTAAAAAAAACCCAATGAAACAAAATTTTGTCCAAAACATATTCTCACTTAGAAGATGAAAAAGAACCAGTGTGATGACTAGTCATCCAAAACAACCCATTAAATATGAAAACCATGGAGAGAAAATACATGGAAGGAAGAGGAAAACTACAAAGGAAATGAAGTAAAGCAATAAAGAGCACGAGAAAATAAAAATAAAAAACATCTTATGCAAAGATTGGAAAATTGTGTTTATGAAAACATGATATATAAAAATCTGTTATGAGTAAGAAAAATATGTTATTATAATATGAATATTAAAACTGCATAGCTCATCGCTATAACCATTTTGTAAGAATAAAATTTCAATAAAATTTGATTTCCCAATTTGGGTTTGTAAAGTAAATCTATGTACCTTTTGTGAATTTCATTGTCATGCAATTATTTCAATTTGTGAATTTCATTGTTGCACAATTTTTCCAAAATTTCAATTATTTAAATTGTGCGGTTGTATATGGGCACTATGAAAATCACATTATAGCAATCCTCTCTCTCATGTCTAGGTGATTGGCTTAATTAAATTAATGGTATTAAAAATGTTGTAATCTATTTATTATGTATGCAATTACATGTTCTAAGCATGTGAACAAACATTTACATCCATGCAACCATACAAATATCTTATTGTCTTGCTTGGGGATCTGGATGTATATACATGTGTTGTTGCATTGGATGATAGCAATTGTCCTTTCATCCACATTGCATTTTGATTTTTTAAGTATTAGCTATGTAGTTAATTTATTCGATTCCCTTTTTTAAGCATGGGTCATGTAGGTAAATAATTCTATTTAAAGTAATTGCATTTTTTCTTTCTCTTTTTTTATTTATTATAGTTGGAGTAATTTGGTGGATGCCTAAGATCAAATCTAGTTGCTGCCACTATAACACTAAAAGTAAGCCAGTAAGCTAGATATACTAGGGATTTATGACTTAGCAAGAGGGAAGGGGAAGACTCCACTACCGTGAAGGAACCTAATCCTCGAGCCTTATCACAACAAAGAAAATTTGAATGATACTAACAAGAGAATCTCTTCATTGAATGATTTCAATGTCATTTCATTCAGAAATTGGTTTGACAATCATTCAAGTCAAGTTAATGTGGGAATTGGTTATGGTTTTTGGACCACTATAACTTTTGAATAGAATGAGTTTGACTTAGTAAAAGACTCCAATATATTTAACAATTGACTTGGGTATAGTTTAGTTCTTCTATGTTTTGGTTTTTTTATTGGAATTAGGCAATTAAATTTTTGGTGATATTATAATCTTTTGTTATTTAAAATGTGTTTTGAATACATAAATGAATTGAGCACCCTAAAAAATGGTTGAAGCACTTTAATTATGCCATTTTATAACTCAAACTTGTTATTCCAATAAATCTCTATTATATTGGAACAAAATTAACTAGAAAATATACTAAAAAATATATATATAATATCAAAATTAAGTAGATAAAAAAACTATGTTACAATAATTGTTGTCCTTACTCAATTATTGGTTTGTGAATGTCTAAATGTCTAATCAATAACTTGTTTGAAACAAAATGATATATATAATATTTATAGTCATTCAACCTATTCATTAGTCAATTAAAACTATCTCCAAGATTTGATTTTTTAATATATATAAACTATCCACTTATTTTATAAAAGTATGTATGCCACATACAAGAATCATTAATAACTGCTATAAAATAAAATATAGACATTTAGAAGGGTAGAGATTGTCTTCATGAAGCCTTACAACTCAAAGTGGCGAGAATCATAACAGCTGATAGAATTGCCAGAGTAATAAAATAGAGAAGTGAGGAGGACATGCAACGCTCTACAGTGCAAACACGTGAAGAGGTAAACAAAGCATTTATTCAATTGATGTGGGTTTTCTAATAAATTCTGAGCAAAGCATTGGAAGAGCAGAAGATCTGTTCCTGTCGATGACATGAATGGACCATAAACCTATCAAATAGTTATAGGAAAAACATTTTATTAATTCCGGGGTTATGATGAGGTTGTTTACAAAGTTTTTTTTTTAACAAACAAACAACGAGTATTGTTGGTATATTGCTCTGAAATAAAAAAGCATTGAGGTCGTTTAGCTTTTATGCCCTTCATTCAGTATATGTATACGTATATATATATATGTATATATTTTTAATTTATTATAAAATTATGTAAATATTTTGTTTATGGTAAGAGTAAGAGCGAGGTGTTTGTATATATATTTTTTTTATGTAGGTAGAAATATTAACTAATTCAATAAGTACAGTGAGATAATTAAAACCAATTAAACATGTTTATTCATTATTATTTTGATGTATAGAATATTTCTTTTTATTTTAAAAAAGATAAGTGTCAACTCAACATTAACCACGGACCTTCATACGGAATTGTAAAATGTGATTCTCAATCTTATTATTATTAATAATAATATAAAAGAATTAATATATAAGTTAAATAGATATATATTTGAAAAAACATAGAAGAAGATTTCTAGTCTTGAAGATTTAACCTCATTTTACCATATAGATTCTTAATTTATAAATAAGCATTGTCACAATACCATCTGTCAATATTATGAATTACCAATACCACAAGTTGACCAAACCAAAAATCATTTCAAATAACTTTTTTTCCTATGACATTTTCTTAATACATCAATTTAATCAAAACACAAAAACAAAAAAAACCATAACTATGTCGCATTAATGCTATTAAAACTAGTACAACCACATTAAAAATATTAATGTGGTTGATACTTCATAAAGATAACCAAAAAAAACTATTGCAACACAAAGAATATCTTACTAATGCATAAAAATGTTATGAGACAAATTTAACCTAAGAAAAAAGAAATTATAAGTAAATGTTATAAATAATAACGAGGAACTTATCATGGAGGAAATTATTAGAATTGGAATAATCCCAAATCCCTAGGAAATTGGTGGGTGAGGAGCCATGTAGGGCCATTCTAATTTTTTAAATTTATTAAAAATAATGGACTATTTTGCTAAATAAAATTTGCTTATATATAAATGAATGTTATAAATAATAATGAGGTACTTATCATGTTGGAACTTATCAAAATTGGAATATTTTCAAATCACTAAGAAATTGGTAGACGAGAACCAAGTGGCAAGAATCTAATTTTTTAAATTTATTAAAAGTCAATGCAACCTACAAACTCTTTAATATATTAAAGAGGGTTGATAACCATTAAGACTAAGCATATGTTGAAGATATTCCCTTAAAAATCAATTTAAAACCTCACTTAAAAAATATATAAAAAATCAATAAATCTTCATCCACGTTAAATTGAAATAAAAAATCCGCCCCAAAATTTAACCATAAATAATATGACAGGTTCCACGTTATTTTCTTCCAGAAAGCTGAATCACATGATAACATAATTGTTGCGTCTTGAGAAGCGGAACTCTTCTGAAAGTCGTGTTGGATTCTTTTCCGCCATGCGTTCCAACCCATTCTCTCCGCACGTAAATATTATATCATATGTCTCTTTTCAGCCACGATATTATATCATATCCCTCTGAGGGACAATTCTCACTGATTGCTTCCTACACTATTAAAAAAATGAATTCTCTCCGCAGGTAAATATCACTAAAAACAAAATTATGCCTCACTGTTTGAAAACAAATATACATATGCATGTTCCACGTTCTTTTCTTCTGAAACGCTGAATCACATGATAACATAGTTGTTGCGTCTTCAGAAACGGGACTCTTCTGAAAGTCGTGTTGGATTCTTTTCCGCCATGCATTCCCAGCCATTCGCTCCACAGGTAATATTATATCATATGTCTCTTTTCAGCAACGATTTTGATGTTCCATTGGTCCCTATTATGTATCCGTCTGCTCCCTCTGAGCGACAATTCTCACTCATTGCTTTCCTACTCTACTTTTCTCTCCACAGTATTAAAAAAAATGAATGCGACTGTTTTTAATTCAGGCCGTTGATAATCAATTAATTCTTTTTGTGTCCATTCAAAGATTTCACAGCACACAATACCGGAAAGTTCGGGTGCTGGTGTTTTCTGTGGGTTTCAATGATCGTTGGGATGTTATTCGTCAAACTGAATTCCTATGGGCTGTGTGTATCACAAATTAGAAATCTAGAAGTAATTATCATTTCTTACTTCTATATGAAAATATAGATTTAGATGGACCACATCTATGTTTACAATACTAAAAATTTATTCTCTTAGGTTTATAATACTAAAAACTTTGAGAATAATATAATACACTCAGAATTAATATTAATAATTTTTTTTTTGAATAATATTATATCCTCGGAATTTTGTCTAAGGGATTGTTATTATAAACACAAGGAAATAATATATCCTTGGGGTTGATGCTAAAACCCCAAGGGAATAATATGAACCCTAGGGATAATACACCCAAGGAATTAATGCTAGAAAGCCTAGAATTTATATTAGCCCCTTGGGTTTTTAGTCTTAAGTCTTCGGTTTATAAACCCAAAAGATTAATACTAAAAATCGAAAGGAATATAAACCGTTGGTTTTTAGTATTAATCCCTTTGGTTAATATTATTGCCTTGGATTTTATAATTTCTTGGGGTTTTAGTATCAACCCCTTAGGTTTATTATATGAAATACTTGAGTTTATTAATCTAAGGGTTGATATTCGTAGAGTATATTCTTATTTATATGGTTTGTAATTACTAATTTTCCCTACGGTTAAATATTATTCCCTAAAGTTTAATATTATAAACCCAAGGTATATAAACCCTAAGCTAAATATTATAACCCCTAGAATTAACATGGTTGACCATGGTCAACCATGGTCCAACATTGCATTGTGACAAGGATTGTCTGAAATTTAAAATCGACCATTGTCAACCATGTTTAATTTAGGGTCTATAATGTATTTGTTATGGTTTATATACCTAGCGTTTATAATATTAATCCCTATGGTTTAATATTATTCCCTTGGGTTAATAATTCCTTGGGTTTATTGTCCCTAGGGTTAATAGTATTGCCTTTGGTTTATAATCCCTTGGACTTTTAGTATTAAACCTTATGAATATGAACCCTTACATTAGTAAACTCAAGTAATTGATATTGGAAACCCTAGGGAATAATAAACCCTACAGTCAATACTATAACCCCAAGGTATTATAAACCCAAGGGACTAATATTATTAAACCCAATGAACTAATATTATAAATGCAATGTATATAAAACCTTCGTTGACCATGATTGACTTATGAATAATATTATACCCTACGAATATGAACACTTATATTAATATACCTAAGGGGTTGATAATATAAACCTAAGGGATTAATATTAAAAACCTAATGGAATATAAACCCTAGGGTTTTTAGCAATAATCCATTCGATTAATATTATTCCCTTGAGTTTATAATCACTTGGGTTTTTAGTATAAACGCCCCTTTGGTTTATAGTAAAAACTAAAGCGAGTAATAAACCCAAGCAAATAATACTAAACAAAAGCAAATAATATAAAACCCAATGGATTTTCCTTATAAACCAAAGACATAAATATTTAAACCGGTAAATAAACAGGTTTGAGCAGAGTTCACCATGATAGTTTTTGGAAAACATAAGCCTTTTTACAATGCATAGATCGGCTATAGTTAACTATGGTTAACTATGGTTGACAACCTTTCGTATAAGCTTTGTCAGAATGCAAAATGAAACAATGGTTGACCATGCTTGAATGTGCTATTGAGATCATCTTTGTCATTATGCGACAATGAACGATGGTTAGCCATCATTGAGAATGTGAAGTTGTACAAAGAGACAATCCTTGTCACAATAACGAAAGTTGGGTTTATAATCCTTTCATATTTTGATACTAAAAACCCAAGGAATCGTAAACCCAAGGGATTGTAATTGAAAGCGAAATATAAAGCCAAGGGTTGGTAAAAACCCCTTTGTTTTACATTATCAATCAATTGGGCTAGTAAATATGTAATAAAGATATTACTACTATAGCAATAAAAACCCAAGCGAATAATCATAAACCTAAGGAACAAAGATCATAAACCCAAGGTATATCCAACCGAAGATAAATATTATATACCCTTAAATGAACATGTAAACCCTGAAATATTTGCACAATCCTTCACAGACTAAGAAATGTTGGCTCGATAATAGCTTGGGGTTAATAATAACCCCGTACGTTTACAATATCAATACCACTATTATTATTAATAAATATTATTAACACAAGTGATTAATTCTACAACCCATACATTTTGTGTTCTCAATGTATTAATATTATAAAACCAAGTTATATAAACCCTTGGACAAATATTATAAAGCCAAACAAATAATAAACCCATGGGATGAAAATTGAAAATCGAAGGGATTATAAACCCAAGCGAATAACAATAAATGCTATGCACAAATATTATAAAGCCAAGACATAAATATTAAAAACCTTAAATAAACATGTCTGACAAGAGTTCACCACAGTAGAATTTTCACTATAGAAGTTTTTTCATAATGCAAAGCTTGGCTATCATTGAGCAGCTTTGGAACAAGCTTTGTCACAATGCAACATTACACAATGGTTGACCATGCTTTATTTTTCTATTGACACAATCTTTGTAATTAAACAACATTGAACCATGGTTGACAATAGTTGAGAATGTGAAGTTATAAAAAGACAAAATCTTTTTAAGAATAACAAAAGTTGGGTTTGTTATTCTAAAAACCAACATTCATTCAATATACTAACAATAAAGTTGAATGTTTAACAAATGAAGGAATAAAATATTCAATATAATGGAAAAATATTAAATGCCATGAATGTAAGGACCACATTCAGACTATATACATTTTTTTTTTTTTTTAAATCACAGCAAAATACAACCAGAAGAGAAACACATTGGGAATTCATTTCAGGAAACATATCATAACATTTACATACATTTAACTAAGACCAAAATAGTATTGCAACACATATGTACCGTTCACCAAAAGATGAGACTCTGCTTGCTTTGTTGTTGTTGGTATTCCCTTATTGTCGGTCACCTCCACGAATGAATGACAACGTACTTGATCTGAATGCGATGACCCACCGGTTAACCTCCCAGCCTACTCCTTGGGTACTCTTTTTCCCCGCGGACCCCTAAGATGAAATGGTGTTGTACAATGGAGGAATGTAATAGTTAGTAAAGGAGAGCACTCCTTGGTTCAAGAGTCCTCTCTCTAAAATCCTCTACCTCACCAAACTCATTATATAGGATCGTAATCACTGCTTTGAAATCATCTCCTCCATCCAACAATAGGGTTCCCCCAAAAAAGTCCCCTCTCCCATGGCTTGCCCCTTATTTTATAGGAGTCCTCATATGTGACACTTGGCATGTCATACATAATTAATTATTTTTTTATAATTCAATAGCTTGACTATTCACCCACCCATGTGTCACTCTCTCATCAAGGGTCTCCAAAATTATTTACTTAAATTTTAATTTTAAAACTAATATTTTCTTCACCTCAACAAGATTCCTATTTCTTCTCCTAGTTGCCTCTTTATCCCCCTTTTTATTCCTTAATTTGTGTTCATTACTTAAAATCAATTAATGAGTCAAGATTTGATCCCCTATCTACTCCTTAATTTAACTCAAGTTATCTCCTAGATGGATATTCTTATCTTGCTTGTTGCCACATGGAGGTTCTCTACATTTCTCTAACTTTAATTTATTATTCTTATTTTAATTCACCTTCCTCTTCTCTTAATTAGGTTTAATTAGTTTAGGATTAATATTTATCCTTACAATTATGTCCCTCTTTCCCCTTTTACCTAATTAAACCACATAATCTGCCTAATATTTTCCAACATGGGAAGGGTAGAGTTTTTAAGGTAATCTATTTTATTTCTTCCTATGATCCTCTTAACCCAAGTTTTATTTTTTATTTAATTACTTCAGTTTCTAACCTCATTTACCCTTGATGTAAATTTACCTAATTTTTATTTCTTGATTATATTTATTAATCAATTTATTTTTAATTATTTCAAGGTGCCAAGTTTGGTCGCGCCCTTCAAGAACTTCCCTTGAAGTTCCAAGGGTGCCAAGTTTGGTCATGCCCTTCAAGAACTTCCCTTGGAGTTCCAAGGGTGCCACACCACTTGCCCTTCAAGCATTCAGTGACTACGAAAAGAAAGTATAGGTGCAACGTCATAGACCTCTATCATCTCTTATGTTGTCTACTACAGTGAGACTAATGGTGTCAGGGATCAAGGAATCCGCGTTGATGCACGTCCCCTGGTAAAATCTTCATGAGCGACCCAACTTTGAGACCTGCCCTCATGGCATCGTGATCTTCAAGGAAAAGGTTTTTCAACCTTTCCAGCCCAAGTCATGGTGGGAGTGTTAGTGGGTGAGATCAAGGACACTGTTCCACCCCTCCTATGTAGTTCCATCCACTTGTACAAACCCATCACCCATATGTGAGTCATTCGGCCAAGCAACTAATCTATGCCTACAACTACTAACATATCATTAGAATATAAATAAACATATATAGCAGGTTTCAAAATTGACTTAGAATTTCAAAGATCAATTAATATAATTTTTTTCATCAAACCAGGTGTCGTCAACTCGTCATATGCTAGTGCCTCTGGTGGTTTCCTGCCATACTCAATAATCATCAGTAAGAATGTTTCTCAGTGTTAGCCATTGTTGCAATAACATCATTGCCATCACCTAGTCATTCGCATCATTATTCATTGTGAACCATAACTAATGCAAGTAGGTAACATAGGGGACACAACCATCATGGCTATCATCATCATAACATCAATGAAAACATACCTATCCATCAAAGCTATCATCATCATGATATCAAGAGAGAACAAACATAACCATTTATACCACAATCTTCATAATATTAATAGAGAACGTGTATAACCATTAATGTTACAATCATCATAATACCTATAGAGAACATACCTTACCCTTAATACTATCATCATCTTAATGTCAATGGAGAACATACATAAACATCACAACCACTAATACCACAATCACTAATAATAGAGTCATGTGTCTGGATCCTCAACCTGAAGTCCTCAAAGAATACAATATCTAAGATAATGTCATATTAGGGTCAAGAAGCTAGAGTGGGCACTACAATGAAAAACCCAATTTTGAAAAAAATCAAGAATCAAATAAAATTAACAAACAATATTTTGGAAAAGTCTTTCTTCTTGTCCCCTTAGCTAGATTCTAGTTTGGTTTGAGATTTCCTCCCTTTTCCATTCTTTCCCTTTCCAACCAAGGCAAAATTTTCTTCATCCTCTCCCTTGGATGAGATTCCATATCTGGTATTTAGCGTGATCACTGCTTGTACCACTTCAGATCATAAGCATTCCCAATTTAGTAATTTGTACCTCCCGTTCACTGAGTTTTGGTAGTTATGCCATTTTTGAGAAGCCTTAGAAGAGATAGGCTAACCAGGTCATCTTCTTCCAAATTCATATCAACCCCTCCAAGCTCATCCTAAATTTGTGTAAATCTAGTGAGATACTGCGAAATAGTATCATTCTTCTGCATCTTGATATTTTGAAATTTTTCTTTGAGGGAAATTTTTCTATGGTCATTTCTATTCTCAAATAATTCCATAAGTTCCTTCCACATTGCTAAAGGAGTTTCTTTCCCATAGATATTTGAGACATTGTGGTCTTGTGCTCCCTCCAAGATAATTCTCCTTGCCTTGGCTTGATATTTTTTCCATTGGGCTAGGTTCTAGGCATCAATTGATCCTCGTTTTGGAATGTTTTTCTTGACATATTGCCTCCATGTAATCCTTCCATGAAATTAAATTTGAGCTTCCTTCCAAGGCATACTCTAATATCATCTCATTGAAGCTCATTCTCTCAACTCTGAAGAGATCCTACTATATTAAAGCTACAAGTTTGAACATCTTGATAAAAAAACTTTGAAAATGTTGTTCTAATGTGAATCCTGTTCTGATACCATGTAGAATAATGGTGAAATAATTGCAATTTCTCAAGAAATTTAATCTAAAATCAAGAGACTCAATTCTACTCTACTAATCTGCAAAATTTAATTCACAATCTAGAACCACATTCGTAAACATGTAATATGAAAAACCACACATGCACAATATTTTCTATGGGAATCAAGTTGGGAAAAAGCCCTCAAGCCTCTTTACATTAATCATATCAATAGATAATATATTACAATTTTTGCGTTCTCTGAGCACAAATTTCAAGTCAATAATCTATCTCTTTTCTTAATGAGAAGCTTTGACCCAAACATAGATAATATTTCCCCGACCTGAGCTCCTATTTCCTTGCGCAAATCCTGAGGAATTAGGTCCCTATTTTTTAGGATTTTTCCTGCAATTGATTGCACAATACTTGGCATATTCCAGCAATCCATTGTTATCAAGCACCACCTCCATGTGATCCTTCCTTGCAATGAAATTTGAGCTGCCTTCCAAGGCATACTCTAATCTCAGCCCGTTGAAGGTCATTCTCCCAACTCTGAAGAGATCCTGCTACACTAAAACTACAAATTCAAACCTCCTAAGAAAAAACTTCAAAAATCTTGTTCTAATGTGAATATTTCTCTGATACCATGTATAAATATGGTGAAAGTATTGCAACTACTTGAGAAATTCAATCTAAAATCAAGAGACACAATTATACTCTATTGATATGCAAAATTTAATTCACAATCTAGAACCACATTCATAAACATGAAATAAGAAAAACCACACATGCACAATTTTTTTTAGAGGAACCCAACTGGGAAAAACCCCTCAAGCCTCTTTGCATTAATCAGATGAATAGAGAATGTATTACAATTTATTTCCCTCTCTAAGAACAACCTACAAGCGAATAACCCATCTCTCTGCTCAATGAGAATCTCTGGCCCAGATTTAGATAATTTTCTCCCCACCTGAGCTCCTATTTCGCTGTGCAAATCTGGAGGAATTAGGCCCCCACTTTTTAGTAATTTTCCTCCAACTAATTGAGCAATTCCCAAGGTTGATCCTCTAACTGCATGCAACACTTGTACACTCAAGACTAGTCTACAACTGTTGTTACGCTGCGTCGGAATCTCCACCACAACAAAGGAACTCAAATTCTTTACATGCACTAGCTATTTTTGTTTGATTGATCAATTAACTGGATGATCACTGAGTTAGACTATTTTCCCACTACACAATTGACCTCCAACTAGTTCTATCAACAGTTAGAACTAGTTTAATTGAGTACAATTAGAAATAACTAAATGGATTGCTACAAATTAGAAATTAAAATATGTAAAATGAACTACAAGCCCATTAACTAAAATTTACGGAGCTCACTGAGTCAAAATATCCATGTCAGCTCAGTTAGTTTCCTTTGAGTTGTCTGTTGGTGTGAAGATTTTGAATTTACTCAATTTTACCAAGACTAAGTCAAATTGCGCCTTTCTTGCTACACTTCTCAACACAAACAAGAAAATATCATAAAAAAATTGTTGATTTTGAGCGAAAGATAATCACCAAACAAATGTAATCCTTTGGTAAAACCTTGTGAATGGGAGTGCAAGAAAAATATGCCAAGGCCTTCCATAACCAAGATAAACAAAAAGGGGGATAGGCAAACACACTGTCATAATTCTTGGGATGATTTAAATGTAGAGGATGAAGAGACATTAACTAGGATTGAAATAAAGGGGGAGACAATGATAGAATAAATACAAGAGATCCAATGTTAGGAAAACCCAAAATCATATAGAACTTGCAACAGATAATCCCATTTGATTCGATCATAGGCCCTAGGCATATCAAGTTTAATCAACATAGCCAGTTTCTTCAGGTTCTTCATAGAATAAATGATTTCTTGGGTTATGAAAACATCAACTGTAATCTACCTTCCTTCCACAAAGCCAAACCGCTCAGGATAAATGAGAATAGAGAGCAAGGGTTTTAGACATTTAACCATAACAATGGATATCACTTTATAGAGAAAATTACAAAAGAAAATAGGGAAAAAAAACCATTGGGATCTATTGAACATATAGATTTAGGAACTAAGGTAATGAAGGTAGCATTATGACCCCCCACAATGATTGATTTTGTCTATATTCTTCCACCAATTCATGTATCTCCTAACCGAGAAAAGGTTAGCATGGTTGATAAAAATCCAAAGTAAATCCATTGGGTCCTTATGATTTATTTTTCATCATCTCCATTACCACCATTTCAACCTTTTGAAAGGAGATAGGTTGCATGAATGTTATTTTTTACTCTTCGTTGATAAGTCAAGGGATACAATCCAATATCTTAATTATACAAACTTTTATGTGAAAATAGGGTTCTGACAAAATGTTCTGTTTATAATCCACCTATTCCTACTCAATATCCAAGTGAAGGATTTTATGGGTACCATATTTTCCCATAAGAGAGTAAATATGGTTGTTTTGATGGTGTTGCAGCGTGAAACTATGAAAATAAATTGAATTTAATTCACCCTCTCTCAACCACTAAACTTGAGACTTTTTCCTCCAAAGAATTTCTTCATCTAGAATGAATGAATTTTATTGTTTCCAGTCACAGTAATCGCCTTCCACCAACCTTTGATTTTTTCAATAATATCTAGCACCTTGTTGATGGTGCTATATACTACAAACATACACTGGGTCTTCCTAATGTGAAGTCCCAATTATAACTCACATCGTTTGGAGTAGGAGTCCCATCCGAAGTATCGGCCTAACCACCATAACGCAGGTTCGTCTTGGTTTCAACAGATAACATAAGAGATTAGGTACATAAACCTTAAAATGGAAAGTGCGTTGACATTGTGAAACACCGATTACAATATGTAAAAGGAGACATTCATGAGTGGGAGATGAGAGTGAGTCTATGAAAGGAAGTAATAACACTAACCTAAGAGAGACACATGACAGCATGGAAAGATTCGTTAGTGAAATAATTCACATAACAATTGTTAAAGCAAATGCAACACACATTCAACTAAATGAGTACCAAAGCCACATAAATAGTTCAATTTCTTCAGTACATATGAACACAACATTTATCATAAACATCCCAAGAATAGTCCCCAAAATGTTTTGAGACATGCATGAAAATGTGTTGTCGAATTGAATTTCAATTAGGATAAAGATCCAAGTACAAAGTTAAAATGATGAATCATTAGTTCCAATAGTGGAAAATTAAGTCACTTCTTGCTTCTCCAAAGAATAGTTATTCTCTCTTATGCCAAGTATAGAAGCCAAGACTAGCTCTCCAAAGCTTAAGCCTCCAAAATCCCTTTGCTTGAGTAATGAGGTTGATTTTATAACAAGAGGAATGACCATTCATATCCTCATGAATCTTATATTACCCTCATGACTCTTGGACTTCTAGTGTGTCCTTTAGACTTCTAAACAAGTCTTGAACTTCTAAATGACTTTTGGACTTTTATATAATCTTGTCCATATATGAATATGTGACTGCTCATGTTCCACATATGACTTGTAATGTACCATAATAATAATAATAATATGATATAATATTAAAATATAAGAAAATAAATAATAAATAATGAAGAAATATAATAATAACAAATAAATAAATAGTAAAGTTCTAATATAAGTATTATATAAAAGTAAAATAATAAAATAGTAAGTAAATTTAACAAAAAGTAAAATAAAATAGGAAAGGGTTAACTAAAAGAATTATAAAAATAGTAAAAATAAGTAAAGTTATCAAAAAGTAAAAAGTCAATAAAATAAGAAAGAAATAAATTAAGAGAAAAATTAACTTAAGTAAAACTTAAAATAAAAAATAAAAGTTGCATGTTGAGACATGGAATGTGTGCATGCGGCTCTAGAAATAACTTGAGCAAGCCATGTTAGACATCACTATGACTTAGAAAACCATGGAAGTCCAACTCCCCAACATCCTCGCACTGATCAGTTGTAACATATTGATGTCAAGATCAGTAGTCTGTGATGGTGTTTGTGTGCTCTAAGGTGACATCTTTTTGGAACCTGACTTTTGCCTCCATAGCATCTAGGTACACTGCTCAAGTTCCTCTGTCCAAATCATCTGTAAGCATGCACATCATTGTCTTCAATGCGGTTGGACCAACTACATACTTGTGCATGATGTCTACACTAATGGGCAAGTTTGGGTTGGTAGCAATGTGCATCAACTCGTCAAAGTACGATTCAAGCTCTAGTCAGACCTGTGCCTTTGTCTTCACCCGGGTGAGAGTCCCAATAGATTGGATCACATGTGTGAGCACCACAACATCCATACTCTTGAACACACATGCATGGGAAGCTTGTATAATAGTGATGAGCTGTGGGAGCTCTTCATAGTTCCGAATCTGACTCCGGATACGTGCCTTTAGCTCGAACGCACTGGCCTTCATCATCTTAGGCAAGTGAAGCAGGGCTCCCTTGTATCTCATCATCCATGCTTGCGCATAATCAACGACATCATACAAGTTATTCAAGATACATGCTCTTCTAGCACATCGTTGCTACCATCCATTGAGATGGATAACTACCTTATGCACTGTGCCAAACTTGGAGTATAACGCTCACATAACTGTGTCAAGTAACAATACTTCATCTAGTATTATTTTCTTTAGTTCATCTCGGGAAAATTTTTTCACCAACTTTCCTCCTTGCTTGGTCGTCTGTAGTTCCTTAGCCATTCGATCATTCTTAGCTATCAAAAAGCAAACACTTGAGCTAGTGGCTTTGCCACACACTCTAGTTGCATTAGCCAATGTTGTTGGATGTTTGTGCACGTCAAATACAATCATTTGTTCCTCAACTTTCGCAGGAGATGTATGATCATATAGAGTCGACACTCTACAAGACTACACAACTCTATGGTAAGACTTGTTGAATGAGATGTTGTGTATCTCTTCTTCTGACTAATATCCAAGGATCTCAGTGCCTCCTCGATCACTTGAGACTTATCATCTGGATGAGGTGAATCAGGTAATTCAACCACTTGGTGGTGAGGCATAAGGTCGATGTCATGTTCCAATTCCCGTTGCTCCATATCCATATCCAATTGTTGAAGTTCATGTTCTATCTCATGAGCGAAGTCCTGCTCCTGTGATAGTTCACCCTGTTTTCCTGATGCCCACTGTTTTGATGAATCCACTAATAGTACGGATATTGTTTCATATGTTTGCACATGTTTCACCCTTTGCTATACATGTTTCTATTGCGCTTCCCTCTCCTATTTGCACAACTCTTGTTCCTTTTGGAGTTGCTCCTTCATCTCATGCAACTCCTTCTCTACTTCCCTCATTCTTCTCTTCTCCCTCTGCCTTTGCACGATTCGCTTATCGCGTTGTTCCCTCTTTGCCTCTATAGCCATAGCTACTTTCTCTACCAATGGATATGCTCAGAACTTGTATCTTTTCTCTTCCTCCATGTGATCGACAATCTTCCTCTTGCCCTCGTTACACACTAGTATGCTTGCCTCTGCTGGTACTATTGCTGGTTTTGGTGCTCTTCAGCATGTTGCTTCACGTTGCTTCAGTAACCACTCCACAATGAAGTTGACCATTCATTAAGTCTGGAGGACCTCTAACTGTATCTCCATGGGTCCTCCACCACCCAATGACATGCCCTATGGATCCAGTTGAATTGTCCTCTCATCCATTAATCTCTCGCAATACAATGTGGGTCATACAGATTGTAATTTCGGAGGTCGAATGGATACTTCTTCACCAGTTCTTACTCGACATTTGCTTGGTTGAAACTATGGATCTCGTATAACCCAATCTACAATGGAAGAGCAAGCCAAGGTGCCTTCTTCTTCCAGTGCAGTCTAGTTGTCAATCCTATCGAGATGTGATATGCTACTTCCTGCATGACGAGTATGTCCAAGGAAAACTTCGGTAGAACATACAGAGGCTTTTACATTTAGGTGTAGATAGTGAGGCATACTAATCAACAATGTCTATCAGTGCCCCCATTGCTTCCTTCAACATGTAGGGTGGATCTTGTTCGAATATCATCTTGTAAACTAGGGTGACAAAATGATTGGATAGTTGTGTGATTACTCCTTTGAAGCTGCATTCAGAAAACAAATTACAATATGTGTTCACAGTAGTCTCCACTGGTGACCATGCCCACTCCAAGCCCGGGAACTCCTATCAGGCACAAATTTTATCTAATATGTAGGCGTACATGTAGATCTCTACTTTCATACCTCCGGGTGACTGTCGAGCCTTCCTTACCTAGTCCTTCAGCTGATGAGACAACATGCCCAACCAGTTACATGGTTTAACCTCTCTGGCCAATTGGTCCAGTGCGATCACCCAAATCTGTGGGAAGGTTTCTGTGCTTTCTTGGCCACATAGTCAACATGCAAATATGAACAGGTATTGATACACCTATTGCGATATCTTTGTCCTATAGATCTGGTTGGGTGTCATCCTGAATCTAGCCAACTCCTTTACCCAATTCTTCAGAATATCTCTGGAGTTGGCACTATTGATGGGTAAGTTGAAAGGAGTCTCCATGATAGTCACAGGCTTTGACATCTGATACATCTCATCATAATATTGTGCCTAGAATATGGAAAGATTCATTCCGCTGACTCTGTTCAGAGTCATTGTCTCGAGATCACTGTGCGAGATGATCCAATGTATCATGTCCACACATGGGAATGTGGGGTATTTGCAAGTAATCTGATACAAGCCAAACTTGTGAATGTTGACATACACCTGACGCTCTTCAAGGTATTCCACGAAAGTTCCTGGAAATGCTTCGTTGACCTCTTGTCTTTTCAACTTGATGTCCTTGTCTAGAAATTGTTTGGTATCTTGATAGATCAGTAGACATGTGGCAACCTGCTCAATCGCTGCTCCATTTGCACTTCCATCAATGTCCTTTGATCTTGCTCTCTTGGAGGCCATTGATATTGTACTACTAAGAGGCGAATGAACACCTGAAAGATCTAGAGACAAAGCAACATGCATGGCAAGAAATCTATCAGAGAAAACCAAAGCAAATTTGGGGAATGACTTAACACATACCTAGGGAATGATAGGAAAAGATTGTGCAATTTCTTCTGGGAGGCTAGGTGACTGGCTGCCAGAACTACACAAAAGGAAGTCTGGGATGTCTAGGAGGCAATACTAGCTGTTGTATTTGCGCAATGCACAATCTAGGCTAACTGTTGACTATTGGGATTCCGCAATGCGCAATTCCAGCTGGCAATGTCTACAAACTCATGGATTGTATTGCGCAATTTTCTAGGCCAACAGTCACTGTCGCTCAAAAATGCACAAAGCATTCCTCGAGGACAGTGCCTAGGTGGAAATGCACATTTTTGGAGAGGAAGATAGAGCTTTCCTTATCCATATTGTGCAATGTTGTCTAGTGAGGCAGAGTCCGAGCCAAGGTTGGCTAGACTCACTGAAGGGAAACTGAAAGAATATTTGAAAGTGAATGCATGGCGAAAATAAGTGAAATTAGAAGTGATTAATCATGCATACAAATATTGAATGAAATATTAAGTGAAAATGTCAACATGCATGTGGGTGAAGCGAGTTGCCGAATCGACGATCATTTGTGCGAAACAATTTCATGCATGCGACATCAGTGAGATAGAAACGACAACTGAAATGGTGCTATTACAATCTAATATGCATGTAAATGACAACAAGCATTCAAATAAATCAAAAAAAAATCACTCACACAAGAAAAAACAAAAAAAGCGACAAAAATGTTGAAAAATACAAGTTGAGACCACTTACCCGTGAATTACTCAGTTGGATGTGTCGAAGAGTCCTAGATGTGATGTGGGATGTCAAAGCTCCAATATTGATGTGAAATAATGAGATCTAACGCATCAAATAAATTATTTTGAGCTCATGACACACATTGCCCCAAATCGAGGAAAAAGCAACACTTGGAGGAAAGTTTCTAAAATGAACTTTGCATGTAACCTTCGGCTACTAAAAATAACTCCTTGAATAGATAGGCTCACTACATCATATTCTGCAACATTCATACCAACCCCTCCAAGCTCATCCCAAATTTGTGTAAATCTATCGAGATACTGTGCAATAGTATCATTCTTCTGCATCTTGATATTTTGAAGTTTTTCTTTGAGGGGAAGTTTTCTATGGTAATTTCTATTCTCAAATAACTCCATCAGTTCCTTCCGCATTGCAAAAGGAGTTTCTTTCTCATGGATATTTGAGAAATTTTGGTCTCGCACTCCCTCCAAGATAACTCTCCTTGCCTTAGCTAGATTTTTTTTCCATTGGGCTAGATTTTGGGCATCAGTTGACCTTGGTTTTGGAATGTTTATCTTGATATATTGCAACAATATATTGTCATCAAGCACCGCCTCCATGTGATCCTTCCATGAAAGTAAATTTGAGCTTCCATCCAATTCATACTCAAATATCATCTCGTTGAAGGTCATTCCCCCAACTCTGAAGAGATCATACTATATTGAAGCTGCAAATTCGAACATCTTGATAAAAAAAACTTTGAAAATATTGTTCTAATATGAATCCTGCTCTCATACCATGTAGAAATATGGTGAAAGAATTGCAATTTCTCAAGAAATTTAATCTAAAATCAAGAGACACAATTCTATTCTACTAATCTTCAAAATTTAATTCACAATCTAGAACCACATTCGTAAACATGTGATAAGAAAAACCACACATGCACAATATTTTCTAGTGGAACCTAGCTGGGAAAGACCCCTCAATCCTCTTTGCATTAATCATATGAATAGAGAATGTATTACAATTCATTGCCCACTCTGAGCACAACTTGCAAGTGAATAATATATATCTTTACTTAATGAGAAGCTCTGACCCAAACTTAGATATTTCCCTCCCACCTGAGCTCCTATTTCCTTGCACAAATCCTGTGGAATTAGGCCCCTATTTTTTAGGAATTTTCCTCCAACTAATTGCACAATTCTTGGCATATTCCAACAATCGATCATCATCAAGCACCATCTCCATGTGATCCTTCCTTGCAATGAAATTCGAGCTACCTTCCAAGGCATACTCTAATCTCAGCCAGTTGAAGGTCATTCTCCCAACTATAAAGAGATCTTGCTACACTGAAGCTACAAATTCAAACCTCCTAAGAAAGAACTTCAAAAATCTTGTTCTAATGTGAATATTTCTCTGATACCATGTATAAATATGGTGAAAGTATTGCAACTACTCGAGAAATTTATCTAAAATTAAGAGACACAATTCTACTCTATTGATATGCAAATTTTAATTCACAATCTAGAACCACATCCGTAAACATGAAATCAGAAAAACCACAAAAGAACAACATTTTTTAGGGGAACCTAACTGGGAAAATCCCCTCAATCCTCTTTGCATTAATAAGATGAAGAGAGAATGTATTACAATTTCTTTCCCTCTCTGAGCACAACTTGCAAGTGAATAACCCATCTCTCTACTCAATGAGAAGCTTTGACCTAGACTTAGATAATTTTTTCCCCCAGCTAAGCTCCTATTTCCCTGAACAAATCCTCAGGAATCAAGCCCCTATTTTTTAGGAACTTTACTCCAACTGATTGCGCAATTACCAAGGTTGACCCTATGACTTCATGCAACAACTATGCACTTAAGACTAGTCTACAACTGATGTTACACTATCTTGGAATATCCATCACAGCAAGGGAACTTAAATTCTTTCCATGCACTAGCTATTTTTGTTTGATTGATCAGTTAATTGGATGATCACTGAGTTAAACTATTTTTCCACTGCACAATTGACCTCCAACTAATTCTATCAACAATTAGAACTATTTTAATTTAGTACAACTAGAAATAACTGAATGGATTGCTACAAATTAGCAATCAACACATGTAAATTGAACTACAGGCCCATTAACTGAAATTTACGGAGCTAATTGAGTCAAAATATCCATGTCACCTCAGTTAATTGCCTCTAAGTTATCTGCTGATGTGAAAATTTTGAATTTACTTAATTTCACCAAGGCTAAGTCAAATTGAGCCTTTCTTGCTACAGTTCTCAACACAAACAAGCAAAGATCATAAAAAAATTGTTGATTTTTTAGTGGAAGATCATCACCGAACAACTGGAATCCTTTGGTAAAACCTTGTGAATGGGAGTGCAAGAAAAATATGTGAAGGCCTTCCATAACCAAGATAAACAAAAAGGGGGAAAGACGGGCACCCTATCATAGTTCTCAAGATGATTTAAATTTAGAGGATGAAGAGACATTAACTAGGATTGAAAGAAAGGTGGAGGAGATGATAGAATAAATATAAGAGATCCAATGTCAAGAAAAACCAAAATCATATAGAACCTATAACAAAGAATCCCATTTGATTCGATCATAGGCCCAAGGCGTATCAAGTTTAATCAACATACCTAGTTTCTTAAGGTTTTTCAGAGAATAAATGATTTCTTGGGTTATGAAAATATCAACTGTAATCTACCTTCCTTCCACAAAGCCAAACCGCTCAGGATAAATGAGAATAGAGAGAAAGGATTTCAAACGTTTAACCATAAGAATCAATATCACTTTATAGAGAACATTACATAAAGAAATAGGGTAGAAACCATTCGGATCTAATGAACTTCTAGATTTGGGAACTAATGTAATGAAGGTAACATTAGGACCCCCCATGATGGCTGAGTTTGTCTAGATTGTTCCACCAATTCATGTATCTCCTATCCGAGAACAGGCCAACATGCTTGATAAAAATCCAAAGTAAATCCATTGGGTCCCTACAATTTATTTTTCGTCATCTCCATTGCCACCATTTCAACCTCTTAGAAGGAGATAGGTTACATGACTACCATTTTCTACTCTTTATTTATAAGTCTAGGGATACATTCCAATATCTTAATTATATAAACTTTTATGTGAAAATAGGGTTTTGACAAAATGTTCTGACTATAATCCACCAATTCCTACTCAATATCCAAGTGAAGGATTTTCTGGGTACCATATTTTCCCATAAGAGAGTAAATATGGTTGTTATGATGGCGTTGCAGCATGGAACTACCAAAAAAAATTGAATTTCATTCACCCTCTCTCAACGACTAAACCTGAGACTTTTTCCTCCAAAGAATTTCTTAATCTGGAATGAATGCATTTTATTGTTTCCAGTCATACTAATCGCCTTCCACCAACCTTTGATTTTGTCAATGATATATAGCACCTTGTTGATGGTGCTAGATACCGCAAACATACATTGGGTCTCCCTGATGTGAAGTCCCAATTATAACTCACACCATTTGGAGTAGGATCCCCATTCGGAGTATCGACTTGACCACCATAACACAAAGGTTCGTCTTGGTTTCAACAAATAACATAAGAGATTAGGTACATAAACCTTAAAAGGGAAAGTGAGTTTACATTGTGAAACACCAATTACAATATGTAAAAGGAGACATTCATGAGTGGCAGATGAGAGTGAGTCTATGGAAGGAAGTAATAGAACTAACCTAAGAGAGACACACGAAAGCATGTAAATATTCATTAGTGAAATAGTTCACATAACGATTATTAAAGCGAATACAACACACATTCAACTAGATGAGTACCAAAGTCAGCGAAATAGTTCAATTTCTTCAGTACATATGAGCACAACATATATCGTAAACATCCCAAGAATAGTCCCAAAAAAGTTTTGATACATGCATGAAAATGTGTTGTCTAATGGAATTTCAATTAGGAGAAATATCCAAGTACACAGTTACAATGATGAATCATTAGTTCTAATAGTGGAAAATTAAGTCACTTCTTTTCTCCAAAGAATAGTTATTCTCTCTTATGCCAAGTATAGAAGCCAAGACTAGCTCTCCAAATCTTAGGCCTCAAAAATCTCGTTGCTTGAGTAATGAGGTTGCTTTTATAAAAAGGGGAATGATCTTTCATATCCTCATGAATCTTATACTAAATGACTCTTGGACTTCTAGTGTGTCCTTTAGACTTCTAAACAACTGTTGAAGTTCTGAATGACTTATGGACTTCTATACAATCTTTGTCCATATATGAATATGTGACTCCTTATGTTCCACATATGACTCTTGGACTTCCACATATTACATTTTGTCATTTTATTGAGAATACATCATTACATTCCACATGATGATGTGGCAAGACACATGGAAGCACATTGAATATTATGATGAAACTTGTACAAGTTACAACTTGACAATGATGACATGGACTTCATGATGAGGTGGAAATGCCAAACTTTCTTTCTTGATGCTTCATCTTGCATTCTTGATGGTAGATCTGATCTATGCTTCATCTTCATGGAAGATCTAATTTTTTTCTTATCTTCACCCTCAAAAGGGTTTTTGATCAATATTGAATTCCTCTGAGTCATCATGCAATGTCTTCTTTCTATCTCGTTCCATGATTTGCTTCATTTCCCCATGATAGCTCTCATTTGTTCTCCTTATCTGCGTGTGTTTATTTATCCTTTCTCCTTGCTATCTACTTTGAGCATCACCTTGTCATGTTAAGAAAGTGCTATTTCCAATGAAAATCATTCATGACAAAGAAAAATTAGTCCTAAAAACATCTACTCTATCACTACCTAGCTCATGGAATGATCAACTCATGACAGGGTTGTGAGACGGGTAAAAGAAGGAGGCTTGATTAGTAGAGTGCAATCAAACTCATCAATCGATTAGTAAGGCTCCACTATTCATTTTTAATACGCTAAAGGTAGATAAAGGTCAAGGATCACAATAGGACTTCAAGGTGCGCTTGTGTGCTCAAGAAAGAGAGATGGCACTCAAGGGCACAAGGCATAGGTATGAAGCATGAAGAAAAATCATTATTTGGCTTAGGGTGCAATTGTGCACTCAATGGACAAAGGAGGGCACAGGGGTGCACATTGAAGGAACAGGGGATCAACCTTTATGCCTTCCTAATGAGCTTGTGAACTCAACAAGAACTAGGAGTACGAGATGAAGGATTTTTGCTTCGTGATTATGCCATGCACCCTAAGGGAAGAGGGAAGGATGAAGGCTTCATGCTTTAGGTCTGTACCATGTATCCTAAGGAAAGAGATTGATGTAGGCTTCATGCTTTGTTAATGCATCATGATATTTTAAAGAGACATAATATCCTTATTTTTTTAAGCGTGCTCTTCTGTTTCAAAGTGCGCTTTGTTGTTCTGAAGTGCGGCTTGTTCTTCTGAAGTGTGCTTCATTGTTTCGAAGTGTGCTTCATTGTTTCAAAGTGAGCTTCATTGTTCTGAAGTGTGATTCATTTTTCTGAAGTGTGTGTCGTTGTCCTGAAGTGCGATTTTGAAGGGAGAGAAGGTCCTTATTCTTCTGAAGTGTGCTCAAAGGGTCTTCATTGTCATAGAGTGCACTCAAAGTGTCTTTGTTGCTCTGAAGTGTGCCTTGTTCTCCCAAAGTGCGTATTTTTCATTTGGAACATGCTTTTCACTAAGGTATGTAGAGAAGGCTAAGTCACTTATCCTAGGAAGTATTGATGCACTATGAGAGGGAGGAGATCTTATAAAATACTTAGTGCACATGTATGGGAGAAAAAGATATGTCAGTGAGGCTCATGAATAAGCGGTGCTCATCACCTGGTGAAGGATTGAAGCTTTCATAAATTCCATTGGGAAGTTGGAAAACATAAATATGACAGTTGCAAAATGAAAACAACCTTGAAAGAGACACATTCTAGAGTGAATATAACATGAAAACACCACTTATTAAAGTGAAATCAACTCAAAATGACAGTTATGAATGTGAAAGTGACAATTGTGAAAATTAAAGTACATAAAAGGTGACAATTAAGAAAACTAACCAAAATAGAAGTATAAATGCAACCAAGGTGAGGGATACTTTCAATGAAAGTGCGCACTTACCTTCAAAATGAGTTGAACATTGCACAATAATTGTCTTAATGGATGGTGTTATGCTTGTTTAAGCTTGCATAAAGAAAGTGCGCTGATGAGTTCAACCAGGACTATGCATGTGTGAGCAAGTGACTTTATAGGTATAACCTAAGATGAAGAATTAAAAATATCACAAAAAATCAATCAACCATGAAGGGATTATAGAATGACATATTGTAAGATCCTTAATAGGCTCCAAAATTCAAGTGTAGGCAAAATTGTTTGGAGGGTGTTGATCGTAGCATCAACATTTGGCAACACGTTGGTAGAACTCCATCTTCTCTGTTTAGGTTTAATTCCCTAATTACAAGGTCTCAATCTTTCAAGAAGTATTGATTCATCTTATTGATTGCCTTGGCTTCCCTACTTAACCTGGTTAGAGATATAGTCCCCTACACATAACAAGGCTTGCCAAATTAAAATTGTATCAATCTAAGAAAGGGTAATACCTAACTACGAGTTTAAGATAATCAAAGTATGAGTTTTCATCTATGGCGTTGCTCCATTTTCTAGCAAGCCTGGACAGTACCCAGCCGGAGTCAGTCAACAACATAATCATTGCTTCGCTACCAATGAGCCTTAACAATACCCTGGTGAAGTTACTTATTTCACCTCTTTGTGCAGGAAGCATTTCTCTTCTTTCACCCTTTATTTATTTTATTTATAAAATTGTGCTTAGGTTCTTATTTACTTCATGGGTGGAAGAGGGATCCCAACTTATTGAGAACAAGAAAAGTTGTTCCTTCAGAGAAGGTAATATAGACCTCTGATATTGGTTTTCTCTCTAATTTATTTTCCCCTTACATTTCTCTACTTACAATGTTGAGTTGAAGAATGAATAGTTATAGGCTTTATAGTTTGACCAAAGGCTCGTTGTTCAAGTGGATCATATTTTCCATTCAAACATCATTGACTTTAAAGATATGTAAACCCAAGATAGAGGAGATAACAAATTAGACAGGTAATGTTCGCCATCACAATTTTTCCTTTCAAGTATTCCACATTGTCTTTTGATCCAAAAGGATTATCTTTCACGCAAGGTCTCACTAAGAAAACACAAAATAAAATACATAACAAAACAAAAAGGTAGAAACAAGAGACAAAGCATATGGAGGCTGAAGCCGAAAGAATCATATATATGAAAACAAAACATATGTAAAGAATAGATGGAGAGCAATAAAGAAGGTGGATGCATTGAAAAGGAAACTGAATGCAACTAAGCCTAATCCTAAACTAACCAACTATAATATCAGGGTTAAGTGTAATGATATTTCCAATGAAGCCACCATAATTGGTCCTGACCTGCAAACACAAAGATAAGAGAAATTAAAACCAATATATAATAATGTGCAACAGAGAAGATAAGAAATTGAAAATCTTGCACAAAAAATTGAAGGGATTTCTTAAAGGAAGAAAGATGTGTCATATCACTTGGCGTTACCCAAACTGGAACCTTACCTTTTTGAAGAGAATAACAAAGAAACACACCTAGAAGGCTTCTTGTGAATGCACCTACATTTGTATTTCCTTCCATAGAAAACATAAAGAAAGGTACAAATTTTTTATTAGAATAAGGGCTTGCTAGAAAATATGCTTCTAACTAATGATAGATTGGATCATGAAATTCAAAATAATTCTCTTGAAGATCCTGAAATCCTTTAGAGAAATAATTTTCGATTAACGATGTGGAATCAGGATGAGAATCTTGCAAGGGAAAATAAATCTAACCATATTTGGGAGACTTGTTGATCTAGATTGGATCATTATATAATTTTTCACCCATCTCGATGCATTTGGAGTGGAAAAAATGGAGGAATCAACTCGCAGGACCATGTTTACCAGCAGGACCCAGTTTGGAAAAACGGGGCATGAAACCTTCCAAGAGCATTTTGAGGCATCAAACGAAGCTTTTTGGAGGTAAATTTTTTTCTCTATAGTGTTGCACCATTTCATTATGTTCTACAAATAAACATATTTCCAAAGGTTCAATAAGCACGTCAACCAAAGTTCATATGCAAATCTTATGCCACTCAAAAGTTGACCTTCCTCTTTTCAAAACTATAGTTCGGGAGGATGCCGCATCAGCCCCCATTATTCATGGAAAAGGGGCTAGCCATGTGATTATTATGTAAAATACTCTAGAAGAGTCTATATTGTAACTCTAGTTAAGAGTTGATGTAATCAAAATTAACCACTAGTAGGCTATCAGGTTTTGTTATAACCGGGTCATTAGGAGGAAGAGGCATTCCATTCTTTTGAGAGAATTTTGTTCCATAGCTAAGAAAATATAGCTAAGAGAGATAGGAGGTAGAGAACACAAAGAGTATTTGTGCAATGTAGCATCCCACAGGCCATAGGCATTACTTCTTTGTACCTATAGCCATATTTCTTGATAGAGAAAGAGAGCAAAGAAACCTCACCTTCCAGTCGATTTTTCTCTTGAAAGAGTTTCCCAGAGAGCATGTATTGTGTCTTATGTGTGTGTGAGATTATTTTTTCATTTTGTACTTCTGTGGATAATTTCCATTCACATGCATGCACTAATTACAGTAAAATCTACATATATTAAAGTTTAATAAAACTGTAATAATGTAGAATCTCATATTTTCAATATAATATTATTAGATTTGTTGTGACAAATTGTCTAGTGGAATATCCACGACAATTTATGAATCACTTGTAAATATAGTGAGGTCCTGACATAACCATTAGTAGAGTCTTAAGTGCCTTAACTTCTTGGAAATTATTCGAAAATTGAGGAGATAGACCATAAATATCAATTAGTGTAAAACAACCATCATTGGGATCAATTAAATGATAGTTGTCATGATCAGATAGACTAATTATGACACAAGACTTGACCAGTAAAGAATAGAGATACATCAATTTGAATAGATTTTCAAATTCTTTGAACAATAGAATCATTTCCCTCACAAGTTAAACATGACAAACCATTTCCTTGTGATTGGTTAACATCACAATTGTCTAAGGAAAGAAAGAATGCAAACATGGAAAACACATGAAACTAGTCAATATGTAGTATGTAAAAAAGAGCAACTTGATTCACGAAATAATTCAAGAAATCACCCACACTTAAGAGGAGATATGGTGCCAAAACGAAAACGATTAACAGTAATACATTGACAAGAAAAAATAGGAGAAAATTATTTTCAAAAGCACCTCATAAACATGAATCCTTTGGCCAATTATAATCTTTAGAATTATCAACTTCGCAGATTCGTACATTCATGAAAGGTAAAGATTCCAAAATTGAGTTTGATATAAGATATTTTCATGAAGATAAGTAAACTGAAGCAAAATTTTCAATTTGATAAGAGAGTGAATCTTGAAAGTCAAAAGAACTATATCCAAAATACCTCAAGCCTTACAAGAAGGGACTTTCATCCAGTAAAACCATGCTAAGGAAAGAATTTTGCGAGAAAATCAAAATCTAATTTACTTTGAGTATCTTACCAGAGTCACGACAACCTGACATAACCATCAATGGAAGTTGAAGTGCCTTGACTTCCTGAAAAGTCCTAGAATTTTCAAAGATTGTAGAATTTTATTTTGAAAATTGAATCAAATCATGCATGGTGTGTGGGAAACTACCATCACTAATTTCAACAATCACTAATGTTAGGGTCCCACCCTAACCCCCTTATTTATGTAGTGGGATCACGTCATAATAAAGAGTCAATAAAGCCCATATTAATAATTGTAAGTGGTTAACCCGCTATTTATTACGGGACCACAGTTAGTTGCAAATGGGCCTAGTAATAGGTAGATGGTATTAATAAAACCCATGGTATTGATCCATGGTATTACATGTATGAGTCATATATAGAGGATAGAGGCTCCCTGCGAGGAGCATCGTGTGTCTTATTTTTGAATCGAGCTCTACTCTATTGGAGGTTGCCCCCTCGAAGAGGCCAGTGAACATTACTTCTGAATAATAAAGTATTTGTTGTTGACTCTCAATATTCTATGTTCTGGGTATTTTTCTTCGCATATTCTGTATTTGGGTATCTTTTGCAGGTTAAAAGCATAACAAAACCATGTGTAATATCAACTTCTAGACATTGACATACACCTGTGGGTCTTCCAGATCTACTTTGAAGTTTATTGCTGAGAAAATTTCATTCAGCTTTTTGCATGTGATATCTGATTCCCTTTTTACAAATAGTTGAGTGTCTGAGTATACTGGAAAGTAAACTGGCATACTCTCAACTGACTCCCTTATGCTTCTCTCTGTGGTATCATTTGAAGTAGTTCTCTTGGGTGCCATGATAACAGTGATTGATAAAGAGAAGTGCTCAACACTTGCAATAACTGGAAAAAGGTCATAAACTCCATCAACGACTATTTGATCTCCTTGGGAATGCTATATATCCAAGATTGAATACACAAATGAGCTCTAGGGACATCTATTAAATAGACCTAGATCGATTATTTTTTATGACATGAATGCCTAAAATAAAGGGAAAAAATGACACTTGGTGGAAAGCTCCAAAAATAGTAAGTGTTCCACCTTCAGGAAACTAATTAAATAATCCCTCTTTTCTAGGGAATATTTTTAGCTTTTTATTTTTTTCTTTTTTAGGAAACTTTCATGCACACTGCCAAGAAGAACTGCACAATTCCTGATGATTGGGAAACTTATTGACTTAGTGCATTGCGCAGTTTCTGAGCTGAAGGGATCATTTGTGTAGCTTCCATAAAAAAAGTTGTGCTGCCATCCAACATTGCACAATTTCCATGCTCAAGGCTAGGCTTCCAAGAAGAATTGCATTGTTTATCGAGGCAAGGCATGCTTGCTTTCCAAGATTGCATAGTTTCTAGAGGCAAGCCTAAAATTGTTGCAAGGTCAAGTCAAAAACTTGCTTGTGGTTGAAAAAGTTTAGATTAAGGTCAAAACAAAGAATCACAAGCATAGAATAAAAATACAGGTCTTTAACATACCATGAATACTTGACGACAGTAGAAGATAAGCTCCTATGGATAGAAGGAAGGCTCCAAAATCAAAGCATTGGAAAATTTTTGGAGAGGTGTTGTAGCAACTTCAACAAGATGTTAGATGCTTATCATTTGTTTGTCACTAGAATTTCAGCTCAGAAAAAATCTCCTACTTTTTATGAATTAAGAAGTATTCTCTTGTAAGAAGAAGAGAGAAGGAAAAATATCAATGGCAGATAAAAAAATTTAGATTTGCCATTGGTGACAAAAAAAAAGCATCCATACCTTGAAATCCTATGGGAAAAGAACAAAGGAGGAAACCCATATCTAAAACCACATCAAGGAACAATACCGCCAAGGATAAATGCATATATGAAGAGGAACGATGCATGCTTCTACTATGGTAATTTTGGACACTTTGCTAAATACTTCAATAAAAAGAAATTTGATGAGTTTGACCATAAAAATAATTCAAGCAAGTTTATTGATCAAGAAGCCGCAGTTAGTGATAACTTCAATAATATAAAATTATTCATTTCAGAAGATTCCTTATCGACATAAGCTAATGATGATAATGTATTTCTTATTGACTTTGGTTCGTCAATTCATATGACATGAAAAAACGAGTGGTTTGATACCTATTATGAAAATAATAATGGTAGCCACATCTATTTAGGCGATAATAGATCGCATGAAATCAAAGGTTATCGTTATGTATGTGTAACCTTAGCAAATGGCCATGTAAGACAAATACAAAATGTGATGTATGTTACTGGAATCAAGAAGAATCTAAATTTTGTGTCGACTATTGCAAATCAGAATCTCAAAGTTGAATTTCTTAAGTCACATTGTATTGTCAAGCATATACATGATAAATACAACATAATAGAAATATGAGTGTGAATGGGAGGCTTATAAAATATTGATGTGACCAACAAAAGTCATCATGTGTTGGAATCCACTACAATGACAACAAAAACTCTTTGGTATCAAAGGTATGGCCACCTTAACTATCATGACTTAATGCTACTACAAAAAAAAAAGAATGGTAGAGGGACTTCCATTGTTAAATAATGCACATTCTTCATGTGAAGGGTGTGCTTTAGGGAATATGCATATGGAAAAGTTCCCTACTCATACAAATTAAAAAAAAAAGGATATTATTGAACTTATGCATAGACATGTGTGTGGGCATATGCAGACTAGATCCTTAGGAGGAGCATATTATTTCTTAATGTTTGTTGATGACTACACAAACTATACTTGGGTTTATTTAATGAGAAGGATAATTGATGTATTTGAATATTCAAAGATTTTAAAAACTTGGTTGAGAAGCAAACATGCAAATAAATCAAGATCCTGCGTCTGGATCAAGGGTGAGAGTATAAATTAGGAGAATTTTTCAAATACTACAAAGGCCATGGAATTGTACAATAGTACACAATTCCACATACTCCACAATATAATGGAGTAGCTGAAAGGAATAACAAAACCTTAGTAGAATGTGCAAGGAGCGTGATGAAAGGTAAAAATCTTACCAATGCTTGTTGGAAAGAAGCTATTAGTACTTATGTTTATTTAAAAAATATAAGTCCAAGAAAAAGTTTAAATAATAAGACTCCATTTGGAGCACTTTATGGCTATAAACCAACAGTAAGTCATTTAAGAATATTTGGATGTAAAGCATTTTCTCATGTTCCAAAATAAGATAGGATAAAAATTGTTGCCAGAGCTATCAAGTGTATCTCCATTGGATATTTTTCTGATCATAAATCATATAAGATGTTTGATCCTTATAAAGTTTTTGTAGGCAGAGATGTTTTGTTTCATGAACATGCAGATGAAGGCCATAAGGAGGATAATTATGATGCATGGCATTTTCGTATGATTGTGACGAATTTACAGAAAATGTTGATAATAAATAAGAGCAGAAACAAGAGGAAGAATCTAGTGATATTCACATCTGAAGCAGTGAGAGCACACCTAGAGGAGGAAAACAATCACCACAAAGTAGAAGAAAGGATGAAAGAAAATGAACAACCAAGAAGGTCCTCATGCCAAATTCAGCCACTAGTAAGGTATAAAGGCTATGCCTTGATGAGTAAAGTAACAAATGCATTAGAGCCTTTAAATTTTAAGGAAGCTAATGAACATCCAAAATGGAGAAATGAAATGGAGGAAGATTGTGATTCTATTATAAAAAATGATATATGGGAATTGAAAAAATTACCTAAAGATAAAGTTCCCATAGGATCACAATGGTTGTTCAAAACTAAATTTAATGTTGATGGAACTATTGATAAATATAAAGCTAGACTTGTAGCAAATGGTTATTCACAAAAAAAGGGATAAATTATGAAAAAAGTTGCACTTGTAACTAAAATTAACACAATTAGAATGATGATTGCATTAGAAACTAGTCATAATTGGGATCTAAATCAATTAGATGTCAAATCATCATTTATGAATGGATAATTGAAAGAAGAAGTCTAGCTTTTTCAAATAGAAGGTTTTGTAAAACAGGGAGAAGAGCATTTTGTTTTTAGGTTAAAGAAAGCATTATATGGAGTCGAACGGGAACCCAGGTTTTGGTATGTGAAGATTGATAAATTCTTCTCTTAATAGGGTTTTATTCAAAGCAATGGAAATCCAATTCTCTATATCAAGAGGCATGAAAAAGGACATATTGTTTTGAATTTTGTATATGTTGATGGTCTTATCATAACAAGAAGTGCTACTAAGGTAATTGAAAATATAAAAAGTAGTCTGTCACAAGAATTTGAAATGAAGGATCTTAGAGAGATGCATTATTGTTTAGGCCTTGGAGTTTGGAGAGATAATGGTAGAACATTTGTCACACAAAGCAAATACATAGACGAATTAATCAAGAGATTCAATATGAATGGATGTAAAGCAATATCTACACCACTGGAAAAAAATGTTAAACTTAATAGTGATGATGAAACAAAACAAGTGGATGGGACATTATTTAGACAATTGGTGGGAATTTTGAATTACTTAACTATAGCTAAACTAGATCTTGCATATTCAGTCATCTTACTTAGTCATTTTATGGCTAATCCACATGAAATTCATTGGAAAGCAAGAAAGAGAGTCCTTCGATATTTGAAGGAGACTAGAAAACTCGGTATTGAATATACTAATGATTTGAATGTTGAGTTGAAAGGGTATTGAAATTATGATTGCGCAGGAGATCCAAATGATGGGAAGTACACCTATGGCTGTGCATTTAGTATTGGATCTAGTATTGTGTCATGGAGCAGAATGAAACAACCAACTATTTCTTTTTCTTCCACTGAAGCAGAGTATAAGGCCCTATGCAATGCAACCCATGAAGAAATTTAGTTAAGAATAATTCTTGAAGATATGGGAGAAAAAAAGGAAGGACCAATAATTATCAAGTGTGACATTCAGAACTTTATAAAATTGCCATACAACCTAGTCTATCATGCAATATTAAAGCACATTGAGATGCAACATCATTTTGTACAAGAAACGATACAGTCAAAGGAAATTAATTTGGTATATTGTAATACAAATGATATTGTGGTAGACATATTTACTAAGACTTTAGGAAAATACAAGTTCTTGTTAAGTAGAGACAAGTTCGGTGTGATAAATAATTCATTTCTCCATTAAGGGGGAGACTTGGAGTTAATGGATAAATAGAACATTATGGATGACATAGAACTCATGTGAATATTTTGGATTGTGTAAAACTCATGTCTTGATTATTCTATAGTGTGTAGAACTAGGGTCTTGAATGTTTAAGAGTATAATAAACTCATTGTGTTCAGTATGAGTGAACTGCAGTAAAGTACATGAATTAGTTACAACTGAATACATGTTATTTTCCTTTATAAGGAAACTTAGTCATGTATTGTGCAATCAATTTTGGGCATTGGCCTGGATAAATAAAATATCTCGTGTGTTTCATCATATTTTTATTCCGGATTTTTATTTGAGTAGTTTTACATCGGGTGTACATGGAGGTAAACATATTGTCTTAACCCTTAATCCTTAGCCATATCGAAAATTATATAACAAATGTGATCATTCTCTACTACTTGATCTTACATCCTTTGCTACAAGAGTTTTACATTGGTTGTACATGGAGGTAAATGTATTGTCTTAATCCTTAATGCTTAGTTATATTCAAAATTATATAACTACACATTTTTTACTGGTATTATTTATTATTTTGTGCATAGGAAAATTATGAATTTAGTCTTGTAGAAACAATAAAAATAGTTATTGAAATTTGAGGTTGCATGGATTCAGCATTTTGTCAATAAAATTTCAAATACTCACTTTACTAAGTCAATACATTTATTCATTAGCATGATAAGTGATCATTCTATACTAATGGATGTTACATCCTTTACTACACTAGTTTTACATCGGGTGTACATGGAGGTTAGGGTATTGTCTTAATCTTGAATGCTTTGTCATATTCACTACACTGTCTGTACCGATCCTTCTTTACGAAAGTTTCATTTATTCTTGAGTTATGATCATCCAACATCACCAGCTTTTAATAGGAGAACCTATAGCTGATAAAGTAACTCATTCAAATAGTAGTTACACTAATGTTGATCTTCTGTTAAAGGAATTTAATTTTCTTTACATCAATTATACATCAAGATATTTGATAAGTAGTAGGTTAGTACATTATTAAATAATGTAAGGATTGGTTTCCTCATTGATTACATTCAGATTAAACATCAAGTGTGAGAAAATGTACCAACTTATTTATCTTAGTTTAGTTTAGTTTAGGGTGACTAGAGTCTGATTTTATTTATTTTCTAATAATTTTGTTTTATAATATTAGTATTAGTTTTAAAATAATGGGTTTTAATATTATAAAGATTTTATAATATTAGGGTTTATAATGTTGATATAGGTTTATTTGTGTGGTTGTGTATTATCTATTAATGTGGTTGTGAATGTGTTTGATATGTACACCTATATTTAATAATAAATGTGGTTATGTTGGTATACACATTATACAATAGGAGTTGTCTAATAATTATAATTCTTAGAGTTTTTGGTCAGAATCTAACAAATGTTTTTGATCAAATCTTTATTTTGTTGTTAATAATGAGTTTTTCCCTTGAAAAAATAATTTATAGGGGCACTTACAATGTGGAGAATTAACAACTCAAGCTTGTGATTTGAAAAAATCTCTACTAAGCAAATTAGAGTTGAAAATATGCCAAAAGCTTTTAATAAATAGCCTTGGTAAATTATAAAATAAATTGTAAATCAAAATTAAAAAAGTGATTAAAATAATTGCAAATAATATTAAAACAAATAATTGATTTAAGATAAAGTGCAAACATTTAATTGTAAATCAAAATTATAAAATATTTGATTAAAAGAATTGCAAATAATGTTAAAACAAATAATTGATTTAAGATCAGGTGCAAACATTTAATTGGGGGAGAAAAAGTGTTTTGATACAAGATAAATATAAAAGTAATGTGAAACTAGTGTTTGTGTGTCAAACTAATGTCGAAAAAATGATTAAAACGATTATCTAAGTATACATCCTGCAACCGATTACTATAACTATAGTCCGTGCTGTTAAAAATGTTGGTTTAAATATAGAAAAAAAAAGTATCAACCAATAGCCATATACTCTCTAGATAATAATATTGGTTTAAATATAGATTAAAAGTACAAACTAATACTTTCAAGCAGCAGCAGCTCAATTGGTGATCCAACTAATGTGAAATCTGTGAAAACAGAAAGATCCAAGGTTCAATTCCCTCTCTTTGTGACCCGGATTAAGGATAGGAGATCTGTGAAAATGGAAATATCCAAGGTTCAAATCCCCAGATTGGTGATCGAAGTAATGTGAAATCTATGAAAAATAAAATATCCAAGGTTCAAATGAAATTTGTGAAAATTGAAAGATCCAAGGTTAAAATCCCCCTCTTTGCGAGTCGATTTAAGGAGAGGAGGTCTATGAAAACTGAAGGTTCAAAGCCCCCTCTTTATGACCGGGTTTAAGGAGAGAATAATAGTTCATAGACCCCAGAGTTTTACTAGTATTTATGTGTCAAGTAGTTTTACTAGTAGTTACATTTCTATATTCCTCTGGGATACAACCAAACAAAAAAAACCAACCGGGTTCGTCAAAAAAAATTATACCCCCTGATAACCTAGGTAGGATATCCTATGTATGAGACTATAAAAATAATGTCAAAGCTCTCGAAATATCCACTGATAGCCATAACATATAATCTCTAGGACCGGATATGTACAAATACTACCAAAACCGTATTTGAGTTTAAATAGATGCCATGATATATAAAACTATAATTTGTGCCAAGAAGTGCAAAGGGCACGCCAATAGAATTTTGGGTGTTTTTACCCTTCGATTATATATACAATAACATTTGAAATAAAAAGGTTTTTAATGTATCATTGGAGGTTGGGGATCGACTCATTGAACGAGCTAGGAGTTGGGCTGGTCGAATGAGCAAAGGTAAGGCATCTCTTCAAAGCTCTAGTGTCTCGAGGGGCATAATATGTGGGATGTTGTTTTATAAAAAAGGGCCATATATCAAAGACGATAAACATGCCCCTATGTATCAACAAGAGCTCCTTGTTGCTATCTTTGTTGTTGTTGGTTCTAATACTTATCTTGCATCTACAAAACGAAGGTATGATGCTTAAAGTAGGGGAACTTGACTTAACTGTTGATTTGAAACTGAAGTTAGAATATTGGAGGATAAAACTGACCTCACCCACAACCTCGTTCTCCTAGTCATTGATGATTCGCTCTAGGATTACAAATTGGTAAGGAATAAACAAAAATTTCTTTGTGATAGTAGCTAACGTTGCTTGCCATATCCAATGGACGATATAATAACCTTTCCATTTCACTGGAACTAATGGATAATAGTATCTTCATTATTTGAAGTTCTATGAATTGTCAAAACCATAACAACGAGCATACCCCAGAACCGGGGGAATGGAACATCGAAGAGGAAGAGGTTAAATTTTGATTATATGTAAATGTATTGAATGTAAAAATAGAAATTCATTTAAAACAAGTGTTGCAGGGAAACTAAGTTCTTACCACTCAACTTAGGAATTATGCTCTAGAAAAAATCACATAAAACATTATAAATTGCATTACGCAATACTAAATTAACAATGGTTAATAGGAAAATCGAATCTTATAGTCTTTCTTTGGAAGGAGCTAATAATTGAGTTGTCTACGCATTTACAATACATTACTTACCCAACTATGAACTATTTTTAAAGATTTTATTTTTTGATGGTTTTCTTGCAAATCTTATAAATGAAAAATGACTACACAAATATTTAATAATCATGCCTCAATATCTCAATAATATCCAAAAATGGTGGATAAAATATGTGAGACAGCTATCCACGTGGCATTATATTGTGCAAAGGGTGAAATAAGACCTTCAAGTTATGGTCGATTCAAATATTTTAAAAATAGTTATTTTAATAATATTAAAAAAACTGTGTATTTTCAAAAATAAACAAATATTTAAATTAATAATATCATAATATAAACTAAATTTATATATATTATTATAATTCATAATATTTTAATCTTTCTTTGAAAGTGTGAAACATCTTTTCTACAAATAGAATGGTAGAGCTTTTTGAGAATTAAATTTCGTTGAGTATATCATTCTCTTTGTTGCCCTCCTTCATTCTATCTCTTTTGGAATCAAACAATGGATGTTAAAAGCCAAATAAAGAATAAAAGCTATTTGCTAGAAGGAAAATAAACAAGAGAGGTTTGAAGAGAAATGATGCATCTTGGTTTTTACACACTAAGATAAAATTCACATGTCCCTAAATGACTCTTTGAAGCAAGTTTCA
Organism: Pinus taeda; assembly: GCA_000404065.3. Taxonomy (NCBI): domain Eukaryota; kingdom Viridiplantae; phylum Streptophyta; class Pinopsida; order Pinales; family Pinaceae; genus Pinus; species Pinus taeda. The sequence continues at coordinate 182,268 of APFE030863893.1, read as the reverse complement.
ACTCATCATAAAATTAAAACCAAGAATAATTCATTGTATCAAAGGTTTATTCATTTTCTAGCTAGGCTCAACAAATTTGGCTTACCAAACAATTTTTAACTTGACAACATATTTTGGATTGAAGAGAGACTTGACTTACCTTCCGTCAACACTTTTCTCTATTTATTGGCACTTGGAACACAAAAATGAACTCTTCCTTTAGTGAATCCATGCATACAGTACTTATGAATATTTTTGTCTGAAGGGATATATGTGCATCCTTTTCCATGTGTGGCGATGACCAACATGTAAGCACAAATTAAAAAAATATCTCTTAGCCCTAAGGATTGTAGTTACATTTTTTTTCCTTATAATAGATGTAACAAAAATATGAAATGTGGATAAGGGCATAGCTTATATAATGAGCTTCTTAGAACATAAAAGAAGCACTCCCGTCATAGTGCAAGGAAAAGACCATACAACGAGTTAGCATTAGTGGACTCAAACTAAAGTTGGGGTGCCTTCGGTAATAACAACAAATGTCCACCTTACTTGCGTGTTGTATATCCCAATTTACAATGTGATAATTGGAACAATAGGTAGTAAGTCAAGTTGAAGAATAACAAATTCATACAAGTGAGTTGGGTTCATGTATTTTTCTTTTCTCTTTTGTTTACTAGTTGAATGCATACTATTTTCTCCATTTTTGTGTATAGTTTATATTCCCCTTGTGTGTGGATGCATTTGATGCTATCTATTAATTGTAGGACAATTATCTCTCAGATGAAAACAACGTGTGTGATGCTTAATGCATGTGACATAACATACCAAGTGGACTTAGCATACCAACTGGAAGTAGAAGATTGCAACAACAATACATGATAGTATCAAAACATGGCAAAAGGTCCACCACACTCTCCTAAATTATATTTCAAAAGTAAAAAATATACTATAAAAAGTTTGATATATAGAATGATTAAAACCTTAACTATACCAAAACCTAAATAATTAGCACTGTCTTTCCAAAATTCTGACTCTTTGGAACATGCAATAGATAGCTGGATTCAGTACAGAATAGATGCCAGTGAGTTGTAGAATGACGAGCTGTGAGTCTAGCCTGACGACAAGTTGGCATATGCCATGTGTGATGGCATCAGAGAGGAGTTCTATCAATGCACTGTATTCAGCGATATTATTCGTCGACCTACCAATACACACTCCTCTGATACTTACTAACTCACCGCTAGGATTGAAAATGGCCCATGCCGTAGAAGACAAGTTCCACGAACTACGACTTGCTCCATTGGCATATCCAGCGAATGGTTCCCGTAGGTTCGACATCTACAACAAATGCAAAAATAGGATTACCTAACCAAAATAAATGCTCTTGGCGAAAAAAAAATGCAACAAAAGCATGAGGATTACTACGTGGAATTAAGCATAGTAATGCTAGAGGTACAACCCGTTGTGAGGTTGCGCCAGTGGAATCCCATCATAGTCCATCAACTCGTAGGCTCCTTTTTCTCATACTCACTTAACAATATAGGGACCCATCCATAACGATTTGAATTTCCCTGCTCCCAACTTCTCAGATTCTTGGTCGTAAAGTAAATCCAGGTCACCTTATGAGAAGACGCGAGGTTTGACATTCTTGTCGAACTATGCTTTGACTTGTTTCTTATGAGCTTAGTTAGCCGAAGCTACATCACGACGGGTTTCATCCAATTGGATTAGTTCCAAGAAATGAGCCTCTTCTTCTGAGGTTTCGGGGAGAAGGTCTACTACAAGTTTGAGGGACGAGATTTCACATTGAACATGCAAAATTGCTTCCAGACCGTACACAAGTTGAAAATGTGTGAACTGGGTCACATTTCTTACCGATGTATGGTATGCCCACAAGGCCGAGTATAGGATTAGGTGCCAATCCCATTTGTGGACTCCGATCATCCTTTGCAGCATGCGCTTTAGGACCTTGTTGATCGCTTCAACCTGTCCACTAGTTTGCGGATAATATAGAGTAGAGCTATCATGGGACAGTCCTAATTTGGCAGCCAACTCAACCATCATATGATTACGAAAATGCGATCCATGATCTGTGACTATGGCTTGTGGAATGCCGAATCTAGAGACTACGTGATTAAAAAGAAAAAAGGGCAGTCGTTTCGCCACTGTTGTTTAATGTAGGCATCGCCCCAACCCATTTAGTAAAATAGTCTACTACGACTATGATATACCCATGCCCTTGGCCGAGGTGGGGTTACATGTCATGAAATGTATGCCCCATTTGGTGAATGGCCCAATAGCTACTACTGGTTACAGCGGTGCGGGTGGTCTTCTGGTTTTGCTATCTAAAATTTGGTAAGCATGACAACTTCTGACTGCGGTTATGCAATATTTGAACATTGTTGGCCAGAAGTATTCTGCTCGCAAAATTTTTGCGCCGTGGCATAACCAGATTGATCCCCCCACATGCACCTGAATGACAATCTTTCACGACTTTTTCGGCCTCCTCATGGGTGAGGCACCTCCGCAGAAATGTATCGATGCCACGACGGTAAAGAGTATCACCGACGATCACATAGTCTTTCACTTGGTATCGAATACGTCGTTGTTTGGAGTGTGAGGTATTAGACCTATATGTTTGTGTCTGGAGATAGATGATTATATCTCCGTACCATAGATCGCTTGAAGATATCATAAACAAATTTTCATCCACGATTGCTTCTTCGGATGTTGCATCGTTGGACGACGATGGGAGATCACATATTAACTCCGCGAATACTAGGGATTTCTTTGATTTGGATTTTTTGAATTCTAGATCAAACTCTTGTAGGATTGCTATCCATTTTGAATATTTTCCCCCCAGCAACTATCGCGACAATATATAAGTCATGGTGTTGCAATCTGATAAAATGGTAGTTTTTCTGAAGAGGACGTTGTGTCGAAATCTCTCTACCACTTGAACAGCTGCGAGGGCGAGCTTTTCAACGTAGGAGTATTTTATTTCTGTATCATTTAAGTTTCGACTTAAATAATATATAGGATGTTCAATTCCATTGTCTTCTTGAATTAAAACCATTGCTATGGTCGTATCTGCTGTAGCCAGATACAGGTTAAAGTATTTTTGATAATCAAGAGCATACATTAATGAGGCTTGTATTAGAGATTGCTTTAAAGCATCAAATGAAGCTTGCGTGACCTGATCCCAAATGAAGGGTACTTATTTTTTCAATAGACGAGTATAACCTTTAGCTATTTCAGCGTAATTTGGAATGAACCTCCTAAGGAAGTTTGCTTTCCCTTGGAGTTTCTGAATCTGAAGCAAGTTTGAAGGTGGAGGCAACTCAATGATTGCCTGAACCTTGCAAGCGTCGAGATGAATCCCATCCTTTGAGATGATGAAGCCAAGTAAATGACCAGAACTGACACAAAGCACGCATTTGTGCAGATTGAGTCATATCTTGTAGTTTCGAGAACGTAGAAATATCGCTCTCTAATGGCACGGATGATCGGTCCGCTTTCACGAATGAGCTGGGAGATCATCGAGATATGGTTGAACGATGTTTTTTATGTCATTGAAATCATAGTTCATTGCTCTCTGAAAAGCTGCCCCATTGTTCTTCAAACCAAAGGGTAGCTTGCGATATGTGAATGTGCCCCACAGACAAATGAATGCAATCTTTGACTGGTCCTGTGGGCGGATATTTATTTGATTATACCTGAAAAATCCATCCATAAATGAAAATATTTCGCATCCAGTGCACTCATCAATTATCTGGTCAATAAAGGGTCTAGGGTAGTTGTCTTTTGGACAAGCTTGATCTACATCCCTCTAATCGACACACACTCTAATTGTTGCTTGTTTTTTCATCACAGGAACAATATTCGATACCCAATCGGTTAGAGGAACGGGGTAAATGAAACCAGCATGGAGGAGTTTTTCAACTTCCGCCTTGATGGCAACGACTTTCTTGGGGTGTAGCTACTGTAGCTGCTGTCGTACCGGTTTGACATCTGGATACATCTTAATTTCGTGTTCAACTATTCTCGAGTCAATACCTGGCATTTCATCATATGACCAAGCAAAGACATCTCTAAACTCGTGAAAGAGAGCGCTATATATTTCCAGTTCTAAAGAAGAAAAAGATTTGCCAGCATGAATATTCTCTACAACAGCTGTTTTGTTTGAGATATTTATGGCAGTAGTCTCTTCGATATTGGATAGGTTTCTCTCGGAATCCACCGTATTTACAGTATTTACCAGAAAGTCAAATACTGAAGGATGGTGTAGGTTATCAGAATTATCTTCTTTCCAGTTCAGAAGATGGGAACGATGGTGGTAATCTTGCCATGGTGCCCCATCAATCATCATCGATTGAACGATTCCTTCATCTGTAGAGTGTACTCATGACCAAGGATCTGAAGGGGTGCCATATTCCTTAGACCTATATATCCAAACGCTTGATGAGCATTGATGCGGGTTTGCCTCCCATGCTAAAAACATTGATTGCTATAATATTTCTAGTGGGGTTAGAGCAAAACTTGCAGATGATCCATTTTAACATCGTTTTCTGACATCTTTTGAATGGAAGATATCATATTGCAGGTCCCTACATTAGCCACTTCCACCGAATTCGTTGGAGGTGGTAGGGTAAAAGTTCCCATTAATGTGGGGTCTTTTAGTAGGCCTACTCCGATATTGTGAAGCGTGCTAGGGCTTCCATGGATCATCGGAATGCTTCCCGTAACTTGCGAACTGTTGGGGAGAAAAGTTGGTTGGTTGATGATTGTAATTCCTCCTTGGGAAGGAAATGAAATTTTCCTAAAATAGGTTGACACAACAGCTACCATGGCGTATATCTAGGGTCTTCCTAGTAGGATGTTTTAATCGAGGTTTCCGTCGATGACTTCAACATCGATTTCTACTGTTTTGCCCCCCAGATCGACTTGCAAGTTACTTAATATTCCATACAGGGTGTATGTTCATCCATCAAATGCTTTTAACGTCGTGGATGATCGCGACAAGGATGGAGACCCTAGAGTTTTCCAGCAACTCATCGACATGATACATGTGGATGCCCCCTCATCAATAATTGTTCTATGAACAATTTTGTTGAGGGCTTTAACTTGAATGAGGAAAGCTAGTTGAGCTGGTAACTAAGGGTCGTTTCCTTTGTCATTAAAAGGTACAAGATTGGAATTCATTGGGTCAATCCAACCTATTGTTGATAATAAAGCCTTCTTTTTGGAGGGGCAATTTTGCAGTACCTCAAGAGTCGACATCGCAGAGGGCGATTGGGCTAAATCCTCCACTATGTTATACTATTGTGCTACTCGGGCACAAGGATTAAACATCAATTTGTGTACTACTCCATTTGGCGGTTTTATTGTTAATTCAGGAATGATGGGTGGCACAACTTCGGTTGAAGTTGTTGTTGAACTACTAGGCTGATCATTATCCTTGTTGTTCAACATCTATGGATTCCCGTAATCTTTACTCCTTGTCGATATCAGAGTATCATTCAGTTGCTTTGAAACTGATAACATTAGCACTTGGGACAGGGAAGCATTTTCGCTAGCAACCAGATTTGTTCCTGGGTTCGGAAACGGATCAGTCGATACAGCCGAGGTTTTTGAACTTTTGAAGGATTTTCTAAGTTCATCTTTATATGGACACTCTCTGGTCTAGTGATCCTCGTCACACATATGACACGAAGTTTTGGTTTCCTAACCCCAGAAGGGTTTGCAGAAGATTTTTTAGGAGATGAGTCGTCCTGGTTTTTCTTCTTCCCTTGTTTTTTCTTCTTGCCTCCTGGTTGCTTGGGTTCATTTCCTTTGTCTGTCGACACGGCATTTACTTCCGAGGCTAGAAATTCCTCATTTGCATTTTGACTCGAAACCGTGCGGGCCTTTTTCAATGTAGCCTTTGCGGTTTTAGTGCTTCTCATACATATCACACCATCGCCAGCATGAGAGTCTTTGTTTGATTTAGGAGGCGAAGGAATAGAAAATTCTGGTCTAGGAGAATAAGGAATTTTATCGTAGAGCTTGCCAAACTGAGTATAGATCAAGTCCAGATATTTTGCATGAGCAATAACTTGCTCTTTTGTGACGACTCCTCCCTTTGCCACATCTTTTGTAATAACGGGTAACAGTGACTTAATAAACCATTCAGCCAATAGATGATCAGGAACATACGTCTTTACCATTCTACGATGACGTTGCCACTCATGAATATGACCAGATATGTGAGTGGCTGTCATTTGTTTGAAATTGGTAAGTAGCTCAGTTCCTGTTTCGTACCTTATAGGTAGCTAAAAATGGGTTAAAAAGGTTGTGGATAGGGTACTGAAGTTATCAAACGAAGCTTTAGGCAGTTCAATATACCACTTTGCTTCCAGACGAGTTAAAGTGCACTGAAAGAGCTGAAGCCTGATCAAATCATCATTGAGATTGTTTGATGAACGCCATAGATGAAAGGTCATCACATGATTCGATGGGTCTTCGCCCAGATTTCCATTAAATTTAGGAATATCATATGGAAGTTTATGCGGAATCATCGGCCACCAAGGTGCGTGGGCAATTGGATCATTCATTAGTCGACTTAGATCCGGTAACTCTAAAGTTGCCACAAAAGGCAACTGTTGATTCAGGCTCGGTTGAGCATACCCAAGATAAGACGGAATTGTTTGAGCAGTCAGTCTTTGCATACTCGCATAATGTGTTTGATGTTGGTAACTTTGGTAAGGTTGATGGGCATAACCATTATCATATGGTTGATACGGCTGCCCATTACTTGCAAAGACTTGTTGCTCATATCCTTGGTAGGCCTTATGGAATTGTGGTTGTTGGTATTGCACCAGCCATGGTTGTGAAGCCATGGGATATTTTCCAGTACTGACTGCTTGACCAAGATGGGGATTGGTGTTCCCCATTTGAACCTGTGCCATTCCACTAGTTGCGTTGTGTCATAGGTACAAGAATTTGTTGCATTACAACCTGTGAAACTTGAGGTTGGCATACAACTGGTGACGCTTGTACTTGCGATACTGCCACAATAGCCGGCTTAGTGGGGATATTTGTCATAGGTAAACTTTGTTGTATTGAGCATACAACTCTTGGTTGTTGAGACAGGATTGGCACCCAACCGCTAGTCGCGATTCCAGCATGACCCAATTTTTTGTTGTGAACTCACGCATGGTTGTCCTTCCGAGGAAGGCAATGAAAGGGTATACGTCCCTCCATACGACGGTAATCCAGTACTCAAAGGAATGATTTTCCTTTGGGGACCAATTTTCCCAAATTGACCTTGTGAAGGATCAATTTGTTCAGACTCAACATAAGAGATTCCATATATAATTCTGGACGAACAAACGGGAACATTCCATACTATCGAAATAGCCCCTATATGGACTCCATCCAGCGATTAAAAGTTGGTTGGGATAGACGGCACACCGGTGAACATTGTCGGAGTAGCAGAAGGAGCTTCTGCTATTGCTGTGTCGGGTAACACAGTCCTTGATGTCAACGGTTGTTTAGACATATAAAACCTATCCAGAAGATTCCTTAGTGATTCTTCAAGAACTTCTGATGGCGGGTGAATATCTTCTGATGAAGAAGGATACAGGGTGATCCCAGCTCCAAGTTGCGTTGGAATGCTAGATGGAGGATCTCAATCTCTTCTATGGCAATCAGTCTAGGAGGAAGAGGTAGACCGTCAGGTCCGTAAAATATTTCTGGTGCCAAAGAAGATATAGGTTCTGCAACAACAGACGGTTGGGGAGCAACACCTTCCTGATCAGTTGTAGATGGAGCCGGTTCAGAAATAGGAGTGTTTACCATCACACTAGGATCAGTTGTAATGTCCTTTTGTTGTTGCGGAATTTCTTTTGTAGAGGCAGGGATACCAGAAATGTTTGGAGTAACCAGAGTCTATGAGGATGTTGGAGTGCTTGCTCCAAACAACCTAGGGGAATTTGATCTGGTCAAACAAGTTCACTTCGTCCGGAATGGTTTCGCTTCCGGAGTTAATGACGGTTCACTTGTAAGTCTCTACGAACGACGGGATTTTGATTGACTTTCTTCCACGATTGCGGATTACTTGATCAACTCAAAATAAAAGGGAAAAATATTTTTTCGAATTAAATGAATTTTAGACGCTTTGACACAACTTGGTTTTTCAATTTTAAAGAGTTGAGAAAAAACAAAAGATGACTCTAGTCGCCTTCGATTTTTATTGAGCCTAAAGTGACAAGTGCTCAGAGGACCTTTTCCTTTAAGGATTCTGAAAAGGAGCAAAATGGACTTCTCTGGAGATCTAGGCAGAGGGGATTACCAAACCAATCGCAAAACTGCAGAATATTTTTTACGGTATGGCAGTCAATCTTCATGAATGTTGTTTTCAGTGCATTGCGATCGATAGGGCAGCAGACACGGCTTTCTAAGGATAAAGGATGCAGCCTATTGTGGTCTCCCAAAATATACTCGACGGTATGTGGGAGCACAAGTCCATACTGGCACTTGTCATCTCAGAGTGGAGGAATCACCCAACCAACAATGAAAGCAACAGTTACCAAGTTTTACGACACCGGAATACGTCTCTAGCCTAGACCTCTAGATGTTGTGCGTTAGGTTCCAAAGCGTCGTTATATTCATTAAATTTATTTTAAGTTGATCTTGCTTAAAAATTTTCCTTTCAGGTTCACCATGTGATGTGTATACAATTCCTAAAATGCAATCTAAGATGATAAACAAACGTTTAATCTTCTTTTGACAATGAAAATCCTAACTACTAAGGAAAGAAAGTTAAGAATCTTTCCGCAAAGAGCACAGAGCACACGCTAAATGAACTGTCCTAAATCAAACCAAGTAGTCAAAATGAAAATGCACATTTATCTATTTTTTTCAGCCTTCTTAATCTATGAATGATGATAAGAAAGCTATGTGCAAATCTGAATTACTTTCAAAGTGACAATACTCAACAAGTTCCTTCTTCAAAATGAAGTGAAGGTAAGAGAGACACTTTGCGATTTTGAAATGAAAATTTATTTTTGACACATTAAAAACTATTAATTCAAATCATATGCAATAGTAACTATATAATCGACTATCAAGAACAATGGGATTGTCTTCTAAAACTGAAAACGACAGCTACGACGCTTTCAGATCAAGAAACGACAGTTTGACTATGATACTTTTTTGCAAAAGAGAACTGAAAATGGCGCACAATACATAAAAACACTTACAAATCTTAGCACTATGGAGGTGGAATAATGTAAGAGAGGGGGGTTTTCACAGAGATACACTGACTCCAGACAACAAAGCTCATGAATAGGACTGAAAACAGTGAGGAAAAAACCAAAGTCTGAAGGTAAAGTTAACCTTCCCTGACCATCGCACCTGTCACACTGTGAATTCAGTATGTAGCGCACCTACTGCACTCAGGAAGTGCAATGCATACAGACTGCCTTGAAGGCAGGGTGTGATGGTACCAGTGCGAGAATTTGAACGAGTTTTTACTCACAATTTGCAATTTAGTTCAGGGATTTAGGCCGAGTAAGTGATGTTTAGTATATGTAAAACACAGAGGTAGATCTAAGGAGGTTACTAGAGCCACCACTTAGGGCATTAGACTATTTGCAGATCGATTGTTCGAAGGCTAGCTAGCTTGGCTTCAGGCTCCGTCTGTAAGTTTATAAAATAAACAAAGATAGGCTAACAAACAATCTAGTCGCTCCCCACTGGAGTCGCCATTTTGTTGCCAGGAATAGTGTCCACTCGGATGCTACTATTCCCACTAAGACTGGTAGCTATCTTAGAAACAAACAAGTAAAGTCTACTTTCATTTTCCTTTATGAAAATAGACAAGAGGGGAAGCAACAACTGGCAGAACCAGACTGGACTAGACTGCAGGTAGATTCAGATCAGAGAATATACTGAAATCTAACACATAGCAGTGAAGTAGATTTCGATAAGAAAATATAGTAAAATCAAATGTAAGAGATAGCAGTGAAGTCAATTGGATCATTTATAGATTTCACATATAGCAGTGAATTCAATTGGATTTGTGGTTTTAACAAATAACAATGAGGAAGTCAATTGGATTTGTGGATTTTGATTTTTCTTCCTGAATGTGAATTCATTAAATATCGTATAAAATATGATCAACCAATTAACCTATTAAGCTCCCCGCTCTTCGTAGGATTTTGGGTTATTCTAAAAAGAACTAGAATTAGGATAAGAATGTTTATAGCTTCAACATTAATCCTAAAATCTAACAGATAGCAAGGAAGTCAATTGGATTTTTCTTCTAGATTATAGTTTTAGGAAAATCAATTGGATTGTTCTTCTAGATTGTAGTTTCAGGATCCTGAAATTGAAAATCTGATGGATAACAGATAACAACCAGATCAATTGGTTGATATGGCGTCCTTAATATTCCAAAATATTCTGGAAATCTAGATGAACCCACTGATCTCCCAGAATATTCTTGAAAATATGGAATTATGATAAGAATGCCAAATGTTGATACAACTATACAAATTAATTATTATTCACCGATAATTGGTAAGGTTGTTGGCATCACTTACGAGAGTGGCGTCAAATGTCATAACGGAAGCTCTTCAGCTCTCTCCACCGCTGCATCTTCTTCTTTGTCTCTTTTGCGACGCCGTCACTTTGTTGGAAATTTTGGTAATTTCAAACAAAAAAATTGAACATAGAAAATGCTCTCTTTTAATCGAGGAAATAATGGTCTTTTTTTAGCACAGGGAAGCAAAAAAACTTGTTTATTGGAGATGAAGAACAGAGTTACACACCAAAATAAACTTGTATTCATTAATCAAAATTGCCAGTTACAAATTTCTTCCTCCAATAGAAAGATTTCACAAACACTTCCAAAAAAAATTACTGTGTTTCTCCATAAAATTTTACACTCATGTGTGTAAAAATTTTCTTTAGGTTTACTACTGTGTGAAATTTTTCTAGTCTGGCCTGGCAGGGACTATAGTAATCGATTCACTGGGATTACATTAGTTTGACACGGGAACCGATAATTTATTTCGGTTAAACAGAAATTAAACCAAAGTTTTCCTGATAACATATGGATATGGCCCACTTTGCCGCTGCATTTAACCAATGGCTGAAGCGATGGTCTTATTTGGCCTCAGTACGAGGTATGAGGTCTCAAAACTTAGGCAAAGTTAGCAAAATGGTTTGGTTAATTAGGACAGGTTCCCGTCAGTGAATTAATGCCAGTGAATTAATGCTATCTTTGGGATAGCATTAGTTTGTTAACATTAAATGTTAACGTATATCACTGAACTAGTACTAGACTAGTTTATAAGTAACTGAAGTCGCCACTTGCTGCCATCGGTTACTGCATGTATGCTTCGGTGTCTGCTTCCGTGCTTGCTTCTGTGCTTCCGTGTCTTCATGTTTTGCAGTTGAACTTAGTATTTATATGCCAGGCCAAACTGAGCCAGAACTGATTCCCTGTCAATCCCTGTCAAGGTCCTCTGCCTGAACCGAGGAGCCAAGGTCGACGTCGAGCAGCTTATGACTGTTAATATGGATTTATTTATAGTGAATTAAATGCTTATATATGCCCTACATATTTGAGATCTCGTGTTGTGTTTCCTTATTTGTGTCCACAATATTAACACAAGTGGCACCTTCTTTAGCCAGTAGTTCAGCAACATGCAAATGAAGCCAAATGCCAAACGAGTTACGGAGGGTTCATTTATCATATCGAGCGTCATATAATAGATATATTTAGTATGGATAATTCTCCTTCTCAGCTTTGCAACACTGGCAAATAAAAGCATCAGATTCGTCGTGTGTTAAAGAATTCCCATAATTCTTGCAAATAAATTATATGGGGTTGAGAATTCGTGCCAAGCTGTAGAAGATCAAGTTCTCAAGTCATGTATTGTGGCCCATGCATGTTACCCTTAGTCCATTATTATCAAATCAATGGTGGTCACACTGTGTTTTATGTTCATTGGACAGATGGCTTGTCCATGGTCCAATCATAAATGGTTTTGCCGGTGCATAGTTCTGGTTAAACTTCGCATAGTTCTGGTTAAACTTCGTAGTATTTGTCTTGGAACTTGTATTGATCATAATAGGATGGGAAATCATCGGCTGGAGATGTATCACTTTGGTAACATTTTGTAGAACATGGGATAGGGAGGATACATGGCATACTATTTTTCGGGTAGAAGATTTTTGGACAAGTATATTTTTGAGCAACAAGAAGCAAATGAATCCAAGAAGGGAAAATGCAATATTGATGAAAGGGTAAGTAAAATGGTTGGAGAGGAATGATAAAAAATAAGTTTATCAATGAAATTTCTCCAATGTGTGTATTATCTGCAACTTTTTGTGGTCTAATTCAACAAAGCATGTTGGTTCTTCTCATACCTTATATTAAATAATGGAATTATGTACAAGTTATCATCAATGTTATTATCATAACACAAAAGGAAACTCAAGAAACATATTGATGAACACAGAAATTTTGGCTAATGTGAACTTTCTGCAGGAGACTCCAAGGACTATATTTGTATCTAATAAAGTTTCTACCAAACAAGCCGAAAGATATGATAAAAGAGGGCAACATGGATGGCTAAAATTGTAAAACCCTAATCAATTTTATCGCAGAATATAGAAAATCATAAGCACCTGTGGGTATACTGCAGCATCAGAATATTAAAGAGGTTTGAAGTTCTTGTGGAAGCGATATCTTGGTGTTGCACTAGACGTGGAGAAGCATTTTATATGTTCTAGAAAATCATCATAGAAGCTAACAATATTTGAAGTTCTTGTGGAAGCGATATCTTGGTGTTGCACTAGACGTGGAGAAGCATTTTATATGTTCTAGAAAATCATCATAGAAGCTAACAATAATCTCATTGATTAATAATCTTTAGGATTTCCCTCGATCTTGAGACAAATGCATTAAAAGAATACCCCAAATGCATTAAAAGAATACCCTAAGGCATGTGAATTGATGAATTTGGTTGAATATGATGAACGAGAAACAAACGAATTTCAGAGTAAGGCGACAAATAATCTATTAAACAAGTTACAGGAATGAAATGTACAAAATGCTCCGAGCAGTAGTTCTCAATGGTAGAGAATATTTTGAAGTGCATTCGAAGAATAAAAATGATGTAAGCATGACTTCTTAACAGCTCTAAAGGTTTGCAACATCTCATTAACCTAACGGAATCTTGGAAATTAGAAACAACAAAGTATATCTTTATGCGTTTTGTGTGGTTTATAAATACTTTTACATAACTATATGTCGTATTTAAAAAAAATTATATATATTGTTGTTGTTTTCCTTCTTATTGCTGGATGTCATAAGGATGGAGACCAAAAGTTTAAACGTTTCAGCATAAAATAACAAAATTAAATTTCGAAATTTACAAGCCACAAACAATATAATGATACATATGTAGAGTATTTTCGTATTTGCTTCAAAAGGTTTCAAAAAGGTTCAGAGAATATCTGTTGGTTTCATTATTGCACTATTCATTGACAGGCTATTCATCGCTCTTTTGCTTTCGGCCAAAAGAAAATGCATAGGAACTGAAACTTGCATAGAAACTAAAAGTTATGGTGAAACAAAAAAATGCATAGCAACTGAAACTTGCATAGGAAATGAAATTTATGGTGAAAATTGTTTTCCTGGTATTTATCATTTGCTTTGATTTTTTGGCACGTCATTTTCATTTCTCTTTTAGCAACATATCCGCAGCCAAAACAACCTCTGTAAAAAAATGTGCATGAATGCCTAATATTGATTCAAGAAATACGAAAAAATGAGAAAGGCAGTTTACCATGTGGGAAAGGGTTTTAAATACCATACTTATGCTTATTTATTGGATACGTAGCATTCCATCACAAATCTTAAGCCTTGAATATTATGGTAACAAGTAACATAGAACCCTTGTAGTATTACCAACGTATACATGTAATACAGAAGAGCCAATGTATTTTTATTAGGTTGAGGGTGGATTTTCACAATTAACTAATTGACTATTTAGTTGAGCTCATTATCTTAGAAATACAAACATGATGTTTTAGGCGTATATGATGCTACCAATGTGATATAATGGAGCCAAATACAGGTATACCATTATTTATTATCGATGAGTTTAAAAAAATATAAATCATCAATTACAACAAATGAGTTTTACTATCGATGAGTTTAAAAAAATATAAATAATCAATTACAACAAATGAGTTTTCATTTTTCAAGAGTATAGTCATTACTTATAATCAATGAGTTTTGAGATAGTGAGTTTGAAAGAGTAAATAATCAATTACAATCAACGAATTTTGAAAAAAAAGTGTATACCATTAACTGCAATTAATAAATTTTGAAGCATATAAATCATAAAATAATGATTGTTGTACCAGAAAGAATAAAAAAATTAAATTAGATTGGTTGGTTCAAAAGGCAGCGGCCTAAATTTACCAATGTGATTTCTTCCGAAATTGTTTTTAGATAAAAATAAATAAATTGTTATAAATAAAATATGTAACTCAATCCCAAATGTATTTTTTGCTTATCTCTTTATAGGTTTACTTAAATTTCAAGTGTAGACACTCGTTATTTCACATCCAACTTGTACCCATTATGTATACTTGTGAGAAGGCCCACATTGATAAAAAATTAAAATACATTAAAAAAGTGTTCAAATCATAGACTTATATCCAAATAGCTTAGATAAAACCCAAATTTATATTAAATGAAGAAGTAATTATACAAGTGGGTAAGTAGATTCCTAATAGAAAGACTACAATGATAAGGACCACTACATATGTACAAAAAATTGATATTTACTAATAGATTAAGCCATTATAGAAAGAATCTTAATGAAATGATCCAAATAACATTAAAAATTCATCTCCACTTGAATAAGGCTTAAAGGGAAATGACTACACCGAATTGTAACGTGCCAATTATGATTCATACTTTGTTGAATCTAGCAAAAATGATTCATTTTTTGTTAAATATGAAATTTAGTCTCTTAAATGAGTAAAAAAAGATACCAAATCCTCCTATATAACCATTTAGGTGTACAACACTTCTAAATAAATGATCATGCTCTGAAAATCCACTCATATATTTAATTTCTTAAAGAAGATACCAAATTCTCCCATAACCATTTGGGTGGATAGCCCTTCTAAATAAATGATCATGCTTTCAAAATCAATTGATATGTTTAATTTCTTTTTGAGTCTATTAACTGAAAATATATGATTTATATAATTTATAATTGAAAGATAATTATAGTAAATTAAATATTACAATTTATATTTAACTTTACATAACTTCAATGGACAAAGTCACAATTTTGATGAGTGACCAGTAAAATGAAGTTATTAATATATTTTATTTAATTAATATTTTAAAAATTAAGGAAATGTTAGTCACTATAAAAGGAATGCAAATAATTAGAAACTTTGTGACAAAGTGAATATAAAAATAATACAAATATTACTATTCTTCAAGTTAAATTGATTAAAATAATATAAATAACAGAGAAGAAACATAAAATCTACATCAATGTGATTACAATATATAATATTATCACCTCCATAATATTATATCATTATATAGAGGTTTATTATAATATTTTAGAGTTTTTAATACATCTTAGAGTTTGTAAGTTGGATTTAACTTGATTTTTTGTGTTTAATCTATAATATATATATATATATATATTATATATATATATATAATGAATTTTTTGATTATATGTTTAGATTTGATTTTTTTAATTGAAAATGATTATTATTTAAAATGAATTTTTGATTATCTATTTAGATTTGATGATTGAAAAATTTGTGAGACACTAGTGTAGAGAGTTTTATAATTCAAACTTATGATTCCAACCAATTCATGACTTGTACAGAACATACTGATATGTATAAATAAAATAAACTATAGATTATACAATATCATCTATTTTATATTATAAAATAATGTTATAATCTATACTAAAATCATAAAATATTTGTAAATATAATATAAAATATTTGTAATAATATGAAAATGGTTAAAATAATTACAAATAATTTGAGAACAAATAATTAATTTAAGATAAGGTGTAAATATTTAACTAGGGAAAAAAAGTTCTTTTATATAGTATAGTTATAAAACTAATGGGAAACTAGTGTTCGTGTGTCAAACTAAAGCGAAATGCGAAAATAACTAAAAACACTACTTTTAATATAATCCCTGCAAAAAATTACTATCACTATAGTCCCTGTTGCATTTAGTCTTGCTGCTAATAATGTTGCTTTAAATATAAATTAAAAGATCAACTAATAACCATATACTCTCTCGAGCATAATAAGACCGGTTTAAATATAAATTAAAATATCCACCGATAACAATATACTCTCTAACATAATAATATTGGTTTCAATATAGATTAAAAATGCCAACTGATAACCATATATTCTGTATGAAATTATAAAAATAATGTTAAAAACTTCTGAATATCAGCTGATAGCCATATACTCTCTGGAAACTGATCCCAGGATACATAAAAATACTACCAAAACCATATTTGAGTTTAAACAGACGATTACAGTATATTACCGTATACTGATTACAACATATTTGAGTATACTCTTTTGTTTATAATTAATTAATAGTATATTAGAGCATACTATGTCGATTATAATATAAAAATAATGCTCGTATTCTGTTAATTAATACATTGTGCTAATTTGAATGTGTAACTATTTTGCAACTATTTTATATCTAACGTTGTAAATATGACGTTGTATTGTAGTTTTAAGGTCAATTAATGGATTGTATCATCCACTTGATACGACGTTGAGAAAGTTGAGTTTTTAAGTTTAATGCACATTCGATAATTAAAAAAAAACAAAAACAAAAAAACTCAATCCGTTTATGTTGGACAACTTTTCTTTGAACTGTGTAATCTACTTGTAATTTGTTCATTCATTTACTCGTTTATTACATGTTCTAATTTGTTCATTCATTTAATCGTTTATTACATGTTAGAGAGCACCGACTATGTTGTAGAGCTTATATAAGCTCCTACAAAACTCAGTACATCCGTATCTGGAGTGGGAAAAGAATGTTTATGTACATGCGTAGACGTGGTAGTCAGTCAGTCAGAAGCTACCCTAGTTATGGAATAGCCTGTGCATAAACCAACCAAAACAAAAATAAATCATTGTCCCTAGCAGGGAACAATTTGAACAAAAAATTACATATAAACAATGGCATTTATAAACTATTGAACGACGTTGTTCGAAAACTAGTCGAACTAAAGCAACAACTGGCAGAACCAGACTGGACTAGACTGCAGGTAGATTCAGATCAGAGAATATACTGAAATCTAACACATAGCAGTGAAGTAGATTTCGATAAGAAAATATAGTAAAATCAAATGTAAGAGATAGCAGTGAAGTCAATTGGATCATTTATAGATTTCACATATAGCAGTGAATTCAATTGGATTTGTGGTTTTAACAAATAACAATGAGGAAGTCAATTGGATTTGTGGATTTTGATTTTTCTTCCTGAATGTGAATTCATTAAATATCGTATAAAATATGATTAACCAATTAACCTATTAAGCTCCCCGCTCTTCGTAGGATTTTGGGTTATTCTAAAAAGAACTAGAATTAGGATAAGAATGTTTATAGCTTCAACATTAATCCTAAAATCTAACAGATAGCAAGGAAGTCAATTGGATTTTTCTTCTAGATTATAGTTTTAGGAAAATCAATTGGATTGTTCTTCTAGATTGTAGTTTTAGGATCCTGAAATTGAAAATCTGATGGATAACAGATAACAACCAGATCAATTGGTTGATATGGCGTCCTTAATATTCCAAAATATTCTGGAAATCTAGATGAACCCACTGATCTTCCAGAATATTCTTGAAAATATGGAATTATGATAAGAATGCCAAATGTTGATACAACTATACAAATTAATTATTATTCACCGATAATTGGTAAGGTTGTTGGCATCACTTACGAGAGTGGCGTCAAATGTCATAACGGAAGCTCTTCAGCTCTCTCCACCGCTGCATCTTCTTCTTTGTCTCTTTTGCGACGCCGTCACTTTGTTGGAAATTTTGGTAATTTCAAACAAAAAAATTGAACATAGAAAATGCTCTGTTTTAATCGAGGAAATAATAGTCTTTTTTTAGCAGAGGGAAGCAAAAAAAATTGTTTATTGGAGATGAAGAACAGAGCTACACACCAAAATAAACTTGTATTCATTAATCAAAATTGCCAGTTACAAATTTCTTCCTCCAATAGAAAGATTTCACAAACACTTCCCAAAAAAAATTAATGTGTTTCTCCATAAAATTTTACAGTCATGTGTGTAAAAATTTTCTTTAGGTTTACTACTGTGTGAAATTTTTCTAGTCTTTCACATTGCATTTTCAACCAAATATTACATTTGCGCTACTGCCCATTCCCATTCATTTCAACGAACAACTAAAACTTTACGCTGCATTTTTTTGCCCTCTTTCATTTGAACAACATACAACAAAAACATAACATTACATATTGTTTGACTTGTGCCGTGAATAAAAAAAATTTACACCTGTGAATTAAAATAACATAAATGCTTTACCTACATTCTATGACTACAATACATTTCATTAAATCATTCAACATGGTGACATATTAATTTTCGGACCGAAGGTACTTTAGCATTAATTAATTTATTAGTGGTCAAAAATAATTTCACTTCACGTCAACTAATAAATGCTCCAAAGTGCATGTCTGTTCATTAATCGTTGATGTTAATCCAACGGCTGGCAGCGATCCCTCGGAGGTCAAAATCGCACGAACATTATGTGCCGGGGAAATGGTGGTTTTGAACGAGTGTTGTGGCCATGTGTCGATCAATGAATGTGATTGGAGCCCTCGGAGGAAAAACCACAATCGGCAAAAGGTGGTGCGGGGAAATCCTCCCTGGTTTTATGAAATGAATGTGGACAGTTGAAATTATATTTCAACACTCCCCTTTAATTTCAACTGCAGGGTTATGAGTCATACCTAGACATTCCTCAAAAATTCAAAACTTTTTTGTCCCAAAGGTTTGGTCAGAATGTCTGCAACCTGCTCTTAAGTCGTGCAATGTTGTAAAACAATTTCTCCATTGCTTACTAATTCTCTGATGTAGTGAAACCTTGTGTCAATGTGTTTCGTTCTCTTATGAAACACACAATTCTTGGATAATGCAATAGCTGAGCTATTGTCACAAAAAATCACAGTTCCTCTTGTTTGTTCTTGGCATAAACTCCTTAGCATTATTCTCATCCAAACTGCTTGACATGCTGTTGCTGTAGCTGCCACAGATTCTGCCTCTGCTGTAGACAATGCTACAATAGGCTGTTTTTTAGAAGCCCATGAAATAGTTCCTGAACCCATGTGAAAAACATAACCGGATGGACTTTTCTGATCATCTACACTTCCAGCCCAATCACTATCAGTGTATCCAATTAAATCTAAACATTCTGAAGTAGTATATAAAATTCCAAACCTTTTAGTACCTTTAACATACCTTAAAATCCTTTTTGTTGCCTGCCAATGTGCTTCTTTTGGCCTCTCCATGCATCTGGAAATTAAACTAACAACATGCATTATATCCGGCCTAGTTGCAGTCAAATACATGAGGCTACCAACTATGATCTTGTACAAACTAGGATCAAAATCCTTGCTGCTGTCCTCTTTGTTGAGTTTTAATCCCATCACTCTGGGAGTGATTGCTGCTTTGCACTCCTGCATATTAAATCTTTCCAACACTTCATTTGCATATTTATCTTGTGAGATAAAAATCCCATTTCCTTTTTGTTCTACTTCTATTCCTAAGAAGTATCTCAGCAAATCCATGTTAGTCATTTCAAATTCTTCTTTCATGACTGTTTTGAAATTTTCAATAAGATAATCATCATTACCTGTGAAAATAACATCATCAACATATAACACAACAATTAGTATTTTACCATCCTTTTCTTT